>ONZQ02000003.1:2313708-2372062 GCA_900312665.1 Cephalotrichum gorgonifer | reverse complement strand
GGGGGGGGAGACAAACCGCGCTTCACCGCTGAGACCGGGCTGCAGCGGGAACTTGGCCAGCTTCCCCGCAAACTTCTTCACGTCCAAACCGCCGTATATCACGGCGCCAGTCTCCGACTCGGCATGCCTTAGGTCTAGCGAGAAGGCTCTCGACTTGATGATCCCCTCTTCGACCATGGAGTTCAGTACGAGCGAGTACGGCTTCCCCTTGTCGAAGCCCCTCAGATCGGGCGCGAGCCCGAAGATGCCCGCGATGCCCGGCTGCTCCCCCTCGGTCATGACGCCGAAGATCTGGTTCTTGATGGTGGCGCCGGCGATGGTGAGGTCGTCGGCAAAGTAGGACAGCGTGACGGAGGTCTGGGTGCTGGGCTCGGTGGGGTCGCCGTACTCGATGACCTCCTGGCCCACGGGGCCCTGGACGGAACGGGAGCGCGAGGGGACGTAGGAGCCGAAGGCGTCGCAGGTCGAGACGCTCGAGAGGCCCGGCATGGGGGTGCAGGTGGGAGAGACCCATAGGTCGGAGGAGCCGGTGTCGAGGAGGACAGAGATGGATTGCGCGGGGGTGCCGAGGGAGACTTTTTTTCGGTGTTAGTGATATTAAGGAGTATTAAGAAAAGAGGGAGGAAGGAAAGAAGAAGGGGGGGGTTAGAACGTGCTGTCTATGGTGTAGAAGCTATCCATGTTGAAGAGGTCCGCCTCGACTGGATTCCGCCGCCCGAGCGCGTTGGAGTTACGGGGCCGGTCCATGCGGCCGATAGGGATGCTGAGGAACCCGTCTCCCTTCACGGCGCGGGGGAGCGACGCGATGGTGGCTGCCGCGTGTTGGACGGCGGCGACGGCAGCGAGGGCCGCCGCTGCGGAGGAGAATGGCGAGCGCGACATTTTTGTAAAGCGGGAGAAGAGAACAAGGTTGGGGGGGAGCTGCGCCTAGGAGGAAACGCGACCGGCTAGCTTGGGGAATTAGAGAGCTTGAGGCGGTCACGGAAGCATCAGCGAAAGAGCGTTGTTTTTCTTCTATACATCCATCCGGGGTTCTGGGCTGCGACCTCGACGGGTAAGGGTATGAGTTGGGAGGGGATGGGCGACGGGGAGCGAGTCGCGAGCCTGGGAGGGAGATTGGGATGGGAAAGGTTCAAGGTGGTGGGTATTTCAAGGTGGAGAGGAACAGAGCCCTTTCGTTGCTGCTCATTCCGCCGAGGCGAGTGGACTAAACTGGCTTGCACTGCGCCCTACATTTTCTCGAATGGGGAACCCTGCAGCCTTGGCTGAAATGGAACACACTTTCAAAGCTTGGAAGCAATAAGTGACATGCACGAGGCGGGAAAGAGGGGGGGCGTGGGACCGGCAGGTGGCCTGGGTGGCATGCCGGATACGATTATTAGCACTGGTCTTCTATTGCGCAAGCTACGTAAAGTATTGGTAGGGTAGGCAGGCGGCTGCATGGGAGGAGGGGATGGGCTCAACTGGGAGACTGGGGGAATAATATTGGGTGGTGTCACTGGGTGTGTTGATTCTGGGGAGGGAACCGGGAGAGTCGGGGGAACCGGGGCCGCACGTAGTGGGTATGCTTACCGACTGGTCGGGCCAATGTTGTGCGGCGAGAATGGCTCTGGGAAATTTGCTCCGCCACGGGGAGCTGAGGGCTGAGAGAGGGGAATGGATCGATTCGGTCTTAGTGTTGGGTCCATGCTTGGCCCTTGGTCCTTGGCGCTTGGCCTCCCCAAGTTCAGCACATTACTTGTATGCATGTCCCCTCATTCCGACAGAGCGGGAAAAGAAGAAAAAGAACATCATGCAAAGGGTCTTTTTTCTAACTACCTTATCGGGTGGGATGATAGGAAGAACAAAAGATCCGAGCAGCGGCAGAAGGGAAAATGGGGGGAGGGAGGAATGATAGACTATAGAAGCTGGGTTTAGATTGTGCAGGGGTATTATCTCGCACCCCAACTTTCTGTCTCTCCCACGCTATCGTCCGGGCCGAACCTATTCGAAAAGCTAAATATAGGTCCCCTCCCAGAGCCTAAAATCTAGGCTCTCTCGCCTGTTTCCCCCGTTAGGGCAGGAAGGTGTGTAAGGTGCGTGTGGCACTTCGACAAAAACCGGGAACCGATGGGAAACGGGAAGGTGGTGCGGTTTAGTTAGATATGCTTAATATCGGGCGCAGGGAGGGGCGGAACAGCGGAACATGAGAAAAAGGAGGGAAGGGAAAGGAAGGAGGGGAAAGGACTTTGCAGATAGGGAATTAAGAAGTGAGAAACAAGGAGGTGCGCGGGAGATATAATCTGTGGTATACAGCTATTAGTGTTTTTTGTGTAATAATAATAATGCTATAATAAAAAACACCGGCCGCGCAGGACAGACCCGATCGGCATATGTCCGTGTCACGGGCAGTAGAATCGGTTCGGGATGCCGAGAGCGGGGGAGGCGGCGCTTATATGTTTGCTTCTGCCGCGTTCCTGTCCGGCGGTGTCTCGGGAAAAAGGAGCCGTGGGGGGGGGGTGTCCTTCTCCCCGTGATAGTCGGTCTCAACTACGTACTGCAACGTGCGAGTTGTCTCTCGGGTGGGAGATGGCCTGTTATCACGTCGTTTAAGATGTGCTTGCGAGTAGGTAGCGCCTAGATGATTCTTCTTTGACTTGGCTAGCGAGCAGAACTCCATGGTGAAGTTCGGACGCCCGCATATGTCCTAGGCTATTAACTCACCTACCTAACTTTCCGAGGAGAACCCTCCCCCGCCGCCCCAACAATGTCAAGGCACGGTGTATAAGAGGAACCCGCCCGCTCAAGCTTCGGTCCCTGGTCAATGTCTCGGGTCTGTGGCCGGCCCCACATGCCCCGCCCGGAAGCCCCATAACACACAACCACCCTTCCAGCGCCTCCGACGGATGATTTATCCCCGTAATAGCTCGGGAGCAATACCCGGGCCGCCGTGCGGGGGTGAACCTACTATCGGAACAGAAGGGGATGAGTGGAGGGGGAGGTAATTCGGACACAAGGAACATTCGCTTGGTCCTTCCCTCTCTCCCTCCAGACAACGGAGGCTATCACCGCCTAAGTGAGATCATTGGCGACCACCGGGCTAAAAGCAAACATCCTACGCTTATATGCCTTTATAGATCTATCAATAAACGTCGACAATGGCGCCAATATGCCGGGGTACAAGTACACGTAATACATCCCCCGTCCTGTATCATACAAAAAGCCGAGCTCTCTCCCCTCAGCCCAGCCGCCCATCACCTCCCCTCGCCAGCAATGAGCAGCACAGTGCTCCCAAGCTGCCTCCTCACGTCCTCCTTCTCCACATCATGCGTGTCCTCCACCTCGCCCCAGTTCCCCGTCTGGAACGCAACTTCCAGGCTCGCCGCCCTCGCCGCCAGCTCGACGCCGAACCTCTCACCGCCCTCGCTCCGCGCCACGCCCGCGGGACCCTCGCTCCACTCCGCCACGAGCCTCGCGGCGAGTAGCACGCTCTTCCCCGCCAGCACGGCCCTCTCCAGCCCCGCGAGCTCCCAGGACGACAAGCCGCTCACCCACCCCTGCACCACGTCGCGCGTGCCGGGCTCCTGGCTCCTGGGGAAGATCGACGCCCCGTCCAGCACCGGCACGATCGTGGAGCCGGGCCAGACCCTCCCGACCAGGAACCCGATGACGTCGTCGGCCGTCGCCCGCTGCAGTTCTCTCAGCGTCTCGGTCCTCTCGTCGCCCTCGGGCGCCCAGCAGAGCAGCGAGTCGGTGTCGAGGTACGGCATCAGCGACTGGGTCACGGACTGCCTGATGGGTCCCGCGGGGCCCTCAGCCTCGATGTCAAGCGCGCGGCAGACGAGGCTCGTGAGCGGTATGAGGTGGTTCTTCGTCGCGTCCTGCGTCGCGGTCAGGACGTCCCACTCGAGGGCCAGCGCGGTGGCGAGGTGCGGCTTCGAGGCCGGGATGCGGACGATCTGTTTCGTGGACGGGTGGCGGAGGGGCCGGTCGTCGAGGAAGACCTGGAGGTGGTCTGCGCGGTTTTGGTCAGCGAACATTGTTTCCCAAGATTGAGCCCAAGGCCAGCAGAAGGCACAGTAAAATGTCTACCCTCATTCGAGAGGACGGACGGATGGGTTAGCTTACCGTCGACCTCCCTAACGGACACATCATCCCAGAACCTCATCTTCGCGCCCCTCCCATTCTCCTTTATGTTCTTCAGCTGCCTCAACATCTCCATCTGCCTCAGCCTCTTCCGCCTCCTGGCCATATCGTACCCATCCGACTCCCCCGCGGGCGGCGGCGGCGGCGGGCCGCTCGACCCGACGGCGGGCGCTACATTCGCCGACAGCGGCGCGAGGCTGCGGAACGTCCGCTGGACGTTGGACAGAGAGGCCGTGGGTGGGACCGCCCCGACGCGGCGGGCGAGTCTCGCGAAGGGCTGCATGTTTCTTTCAGGGTATGTGGACGCGGAAAAAAGTGTCGGTAGGGGTGTGCGCGTCGCGGAGAGTGGTTGGGTACTGTCACTCCTCAAGCTGCTCGTATCTGGCCGGTCTGGTTCTGCGGTGGTTGAAACAATTTCGAAGCTTCGAATAATTTTATGGGGCCCAATCGGAGGATGTGATTGGCCGAGACGTGGACGGGCTCCATGGTCAATACAGGTATTGAACACGCACCATGAGTAATACTACTCCATACGGAGTAACGGAGTATTACTAAAGTACGCCACTCCACGCGCCGAGGTGATGACACGGTCTAGACCACAACGGCGCCGCAGACCACGGCATGGTGAAATTTTAGGGGTATTGAACGGGCGTTTCAAAGCCATCTCCGTGAAATGAAGATGAGGCTTTTATAAACAGTAAGACGGCTTAGGGATTTTATTTCCCTCTCGATGCCCCAAAACCCATTTATTACTCCGTGACGACACTGTCGGTCCGACTTGCCGTTGTTTCCGAAGGGGGAAGGTCCAGAAGAACAAGTGGGGCTCTGAGGCAAAAGGTCTAGACCTTCGATCGTCGACAAATAGACCGCCGATTTGGGAGGTCCAGACCGGCGTGGCAAGGTAGGAGCATGGGTGGGGACTCCCAGGTCCGGACCTTTGGGTGGGGCCCCCGGCTTGTGATATGCCCGATCCTTCTCTTTCCCGTGGGAAATTCTGGAGAGGCAGGATTTTGTTAATATTTTATTACTTCTTCGTAGAATATATTCTAGCTCTACAAGTCAGAAATACAGCTCCAGTAGTTCATAGAGAATGTAATGTCCAAAAATTAGAGACATTATACAAGGCAGAAGGGTAGATATCGGGAAGAGTTGCTGTCTCAGGGAGAGCCGGTTTGGCGTGTGACGTTTGGGTGACCGACCATGTTCTAGTCTAGTACAGCCGAACACATCCGAACTCGAGTCGAGACCGTAGCCGACGCGGACTTTCCCGACCACAAGTAGTATTCACATGGGGCCCAATTGCGGCTTGGCCCGGTCATATACGTTCTCTCTCTACTCTGTCCTGAGTCACGCAACTCTCGCCCGCACGTGCCTTCATATACGACACAGGTTTCCTCTTTCTTCTACACACCAGTCCCTTTTTTATTTACTTTTCCGACTCTCCTTTCTCCCCAAGAAGCTTCCGACATCCTATCTACAGGCCACTTCCGCCAACACAACATACACAAACACATCTACGGCGAACCCAATCTCTACCCGAGCTCAACCAACAACGAGCCCCTTGACCAACACCGCTAGTCGGTTTCTACACCCTAATACCACCCGTCGAGGTTTTACGTACCTCTCTTCCTGCTCCGAGCAGCAAACGCCGCGCACGCGACACACACATACACACACGCATACACGACATCACACGACACACACGACACAATGAAGTACACGCGCATCATCTCCCTCACAAACTTCGCCGTCGCCACCTCGGCGCTCAGCTTCCAGGTCTTCGTCCTGTACCCGTGGCACAAGGAGCTCGACGCCGGCTTCGAGGCCCTCAAGAAGGAGCACATGAAGGTCCTGGACGCCGCGGGGTCCAGCATCAGCGAGCAGCAGCGCGGCAAGTTCTCGGAGGAGCTGAACGAGCTCAAAGCGAAGAGCTCGAGAGGGGGCTGGTGGTGGTTCCGATAAACGATACATATTATACGATAATCATAATACCCCCTCTGCACTTTTTTTTCTTTGTATTACAAGCTTCGGAAACCCTGCTGAGATAGAGAAAAAAAAATATAGAAATTACAATCTCGTCTTTCTCTGCTTGTATTTTTCTTGTTCGTCTGGTTTTAGATTCTCTCCATGTGTGTATTCTCGTCTCTACGCGAACGTCTCGGAAAAAACCCCGGAGTAGCAGCCGTGCTATATGGATTCGGATAATTATACCCAAGGGGGAGGCTACGTTGCTTGGTGCGAATGATAGTGTGTCATGGGTTAAGTTGAGCCCCCCTTCGTCGCGGCCTATGTGCTCGTCCACGGCCCAACCTACATCTCTCCCGCAGCTGTTTCGCCCGGAGACTTAGAGCCATATGCTGGCTACGGTGCCTAATCCGCCTGTCCCTTGTGGCGATAACCCCAAGTATAACAACAGAGAGATATCTGGAAGTAATGTGGCTGGCTAGCTGTGTATGTCGAGAGGATGTAACACAAGAAATCACGTTTCACCCAGCCCTACAGATGATACAACTCTGAAAGGTAAATATGTTGTTTCCTCACACTGGCTAACTACTGCCCATCCAAGCTCTCCCACTCCCTCGTCCTGTTTTCTTCCCCTCCACTCCAACCTAGTAATTGTACAAATCCCCCCGTCTCAACACCCGAGATGGGTACACAAAATACACCATGTCGCCTCCAAACTTAACTCGCAGAAACAAACAATATAATAGGAAAAAAAAGGCAACCCCGAGGTTCTCTCGCTTTTATGATGATGGGTTCCCTCCCCCCAATAACACCCCCTATATAAAAACAGCCGTGTCCTCCATACACACCCCAAAATGAGCATGTATAAAATTAGTTCGCGGTAACTCCCGTCCCTCCCAAGACATGTCTAAGCCAGGTGTTGGTCCCCTATTCTTCACCCCCAACTGAAAAAGCAAAGTGCTGCTACTGTAGCATTCCGAAACAAAATCACTCCTCAATACGGCGGCCGGGTGAGATTCCCAAGTGTCGCCTCTCCCGACCGGCTATCAATCCCCCTCAGTAGCTCCTGAAGATCCATCCCCGTCGACGTGCTCTCCGCCATCGACGAGATCCTCATGCTCTCGCCACCACGGCTGGCTAACCTTCTTTCCCCGCCTCGACTCTTGAGTCCCCGGTCGCCGCGGCTATAGATCGCCCGCGTAGGCGACGCGAGGGGGGAGACCTCCCTGCTCCTGGACGTCGACGTTGTCCTGATCTTCGGCAAGGGCGGCACGGGGGGGCCGCGTTCTGCATTGGGCGGGGAAGCCTCGCCTGCCTGCGGCTCGGGGATGGGCATGCTCTCGTCAGTAGGATTGGAGGTTAGGGGTCCCGTGCTCCTGCCCTTGGAGAGCGTCCTCTGCGGGACTACGGCCGGCCGCGCCTCATCCACCGTCACGGGCCGGTTCTCCGGGTTGAAGCTCATCTCGGAGGGCGAGTATTCGTAGCTGACCATGCTATCGATGCTGTCCGAGTCGCCCTCCGCCGCAGCTGTGCCAGGCATGGGGGCTGTAGCCTCTCCCGAAAGCACCTGCCTCAGCTGATCCACCGACGCGATGTAACCCCGGCTGGATACAGAAGGGGATGGCGAGATGCCGCTCTGTACGCTGCTCTTGCGAAGCCCCAGCCCGGGGGTGAGGTTCCCATTGCCACCGGCCGCATGTGCGGCGGCGGCCCGGAGATTAACATGACTCCCACGGGGCGATGGGGTCATCTGATTCGCTGCGGGATGGCCGTTGAGCCCGTTGCCGTTCACGGTAAGCCGGTTCCTGTTTGTACCTGTCGTCCCCGACTTAGAGCCGCTGAGGGAGTCCGATTTACTTCCCGGCTGTAGCGCGAGCATCGCTTGCTCTCGAGTCCACTCCACAAGCATAGTCTCTCGGAAGCTATTCGGAAGGTCGGATTCCGCTCCGGTCACGGCGACTGTGCCCGAGCTCATTGTCGAGTTCATCACGGGATGGGAGAAGGTCCGGCCAGGCGACGCGGCGGGGCTGGCAGCCGGGGAGATGCTGGCTTCCTGATAGCCCACGGCTATGCAATCCACCAGCGAGAGTCGGTCATCGAACGGTAGAAGGGACTCCGATTCAATTCCCTCAGCAGGTAATGCAGTCTGGGGCTGCGTGGAGCCCGGCGCCTCGACGCGGTCAACAGGCGGAGGCGGGATCGTCACCCTATCCACCCAGAACTGCTTGCTGCGGCGTCGCACAACCTCGTTCATGATCGCCCTCCCCACGACCGATCCCTCGAAGTCAAAGACTTCCGTCAAGGTCCAGAAATACCCGTGAACAAGACTGCCCAATCGCACCTTGTGGACGGGAGCGTCGGCATCCTGGATGTCCTCTTGTAGTCGATATATCATCGGCAGTCCATATCGAACGGCGTTGACGCCAAGCCGAGAGACGAGTTTGAGGAGTAGGACGTGAAGTAGTACGTACTCGGCTTCGTAGTCAAGGTGCTGCAGAGCGTTGTCGTAAATCGCTATATGCAGCAGCTGCAGGAATCGCGAGCGCGAAACCCTTCCGGCCTTGTCGTGGTTTGAGCAACCAGACGCAGCCCTGCGGGTAAACGCCGCAGTGGAAGCATCCCGATTCGCCTTCGGAGGCAAGCGCTGGTACGAGGCGTCGTCGTGTACCTTGAAGTCGGCCCGTGTCGTTTCCCGCTCAAGCCACGTTTGAAGAGCATCTACGTAGGCCTTACGTACTTCGCCATCCGGGTCTCGCAATAGCCAGTGCGTGCCGTCCCAGACCTGGATGGGAACGCGATTCCTCGATAGCGAAGGGTTCTCGGCGGATCTAGATGCTGGGTTGGCGATGAGGAGAATGGTCTTGACGGTGCGGAGCGCGGAAATCTTCGCGATGTTGAACGCAAAATATGCCTCGGCGTGGGAGGACCGGTCGACGTTATCGGTGGCGTCTTCCTCTTGCTCCAAGCGGGGTGAGGAGGAGGAACTCGACGATCGTTTCGGCCTGAGTCGGTGTAGCATGGACGACACCATGTCCGACACCTGGTCGGCATAGTAGACGTGCGTGGCAAGAGCCCCGATGCACCGCTCTATCCTATCCAAGAGCTCCCTTCTCTGGGGGCCTGCGTGTCGAGGCTTCTCGGCAGTCGAAGGCGAAGACCCGCCGTTGCCGCCCTCGTCATCGCTCAGCGTGGGGAGCAAAACGAGCTTCTTCATCTGTTGAACCAGCTGAAGAAGTACATCCATAACGCTGAGCCCTATCAGATTTACGTCTGACCGGAGCAGGGATTCGACCATGGCGGCGAAGACCAGGTGTAAGTGTAAGGTCTCATCTTTGAGCTGAGTTCGCACCATGGTGTCCATGGTCGTAAAGAGGATCATGTAGCGATCCTGCACCGAAGCCCATCTTGCGACCAGTCCGTAGGCCTGAATAGCCCACCCTCGGTCCTTCCCTGTCCTCGAGTCCACGCTCATGACCGTCGCACCCCGGGCGACCTTCTGCTCAACGAAGGCCAATAGTGCCTGCGTGGCGGTGTGAATCTGTGGTCGGCTCGGCACAACAAATATCCTCTTCAGGCACTGTAGGGCAAGCACGGAGATGTCCTCCTCGGCGAGCTTATCGACGTCGAAGGCGGTCCCCAGGAGGGCAATAGGGTTCGGTTCGCCGGCGGTATCGGCAGTTCTGACGGTGGCCACGCTCATTCGACGGCGCGTCAGCTTTTCGGAGTCGACTTTTTCTTCCATCTGGACACGATGTGCCAGCACCTCAAGGAAGTCATCGCTGTCGCCCCACAGGTTCTCCAGGACGATGGGAACAATGACCTGTAGCTGTCGGCCAACGAGCGACGACAGAGCGTCCGAGGACACTACGCTCTTAATTGCCTCGAGGCCGGCATTCCTCCACCTCGTAGCCAGCGGTTTGCTCGTCGGACCTTTGTTCGGGAAGCAGTCCGCAGACGCAAGACTGGCGTAGCCCCTAACGACATACTCGTACTGGTCGACATACTCCTTGTCTGCGAACAGCGAAGACGCGTCGTGGTTGCTGCAGAAGGCGTTGAATGTTGGGATGGAGGACTCGACCATTGTTATGTCGGTGGATTCGAGGACGAGGCTTAGCACGCGCAGGACACACGATGCAATCAGGGGCAGGTCTTTCGGGGACTTTTCGATGAGGGCAGCCAGGATCTGCAAGGTAACCTGGACATTTCTAGAAAAACAACATCACAATTAGCACAAAGCTCCCGCATCGGGAATGGAGTTCGTGGGGTGAGTTAATGAGAAAAGAGCACGCGACAGCGTAGAATAAAGGCGTACCCGATTCGAACCCTCCAGACATCGCTAGCGGTCTTCTTCTCGAGAAAGGAGCCGATCTTTTGGATCTTGGACCGTCGCGAGGTTGCGTAGAAGAGGAGATAGCTGAGCTCGCTCGAGTTGGGCTTCACGTCGACGGCCCCCTTCCTGGTGCGTGGGTAGCATTTCAAGACGAGGACCTGGTGCTTTGGACGGCACCTGTCCTGAATGGCGTTCATGGCGCCGGGCAGGCCGGATGTGCCGAATCGGGGGAGGGGGCGGGACGTCGCAGGAGAGGTGAGGTGAGGCAATGGCAAGCACGCGGGGATGTCGGAGGAATTTCGAATGCTATGGCATTACGCGAAAATGAAAGAGATGCGAGAAATGAAAAGAGGGTGGGTGATAGCAGCCATGGATGGGTGGTGGGTCTGAAGATCGGATGGAGCTGGGGGGTGCTTTTTTCTTTGCCCGTGATTTTGGCCGGGTCCGCCGTGAAGTGGCTTCAACTCGCTTTCCGGCGGAGTGGCTCGCGTCTGGGATCCGAGCTCCTTTTCTTCGGCCAGGTCAAGTTCCTGACTGAGATAAGACTAGTTGCAGTAGTCACTGGGAGGTATTTTTATTAATCAGACTGGGCTACCATGTACATATTAGTGACAAGGTTTGCTAACTCGTGTTTCCAGTAATCTTAGCCAGAATGAGACCATCCACACCTCCCAGACTATGCAATTTGGCAATTTCCGCCAACAGGCTTCTGTAATAATACCTCGAGGTTTCCGGGTTGACTTTTAGACTCGAGTACGGGCAAATGCTTTGTCCCCATGTTTGAACCTGTCGAATCCGGAATAAAACGCCAGGTAGTGGATTATTGTTATCATTATTTTTTTATTATTCCCGGACGGCCAGGAGAAATGTTCTCTCCCCAACAATTTTACCAGGCAGCAGGAGCAGCCATGGACGGCATGGGATGGCACAGGGTGGCTCTTTCTGTGCATATGGAGGCGTAACGTGCCGGCCACGTCATTGATGCTCAGGTGCCATCACGAGGAACCTGACCGCTGCTTCCTGCGCTTGCATTTTGCACACCTGCTCAACAATTCACATTGACATCAGAGCTCATTCACGTGGTGACATACGGTGCGGCTCGTTGGCCTTGCCCAATTGCACGAGTCTCCCCAGCTTGGTGGTTCGGGCGAACTAACACTCAGCAAATGGTGGCTTGCAGACAACAGCAGACAAACTGCCTGTTCCGGAGGAGATGGAGGACGTCAGCGGGAAGGACTCAGGGTCGGATTGCAAGACCACCCCGTATTTGGATATATGTACCGCACTGCAAGTAACCGTCCCGTAATCCCCGCACGGCCGCCTCGGCCTTATAAGTACAAATATGTACAGGCACGAGTAAGCGGACCGGGACACGTGCGGGGGAACGGCCAACTGTATTGTGGTTGCGCCAGAGAACGAACCACCTTGGCACCCACCGTGTCGGGAAGTCCTTGACTAGACCATGGAACAAAGTCTAAATTAGATGAGGTTCAGACCTGGTACTAATATCCTCCACCGAGTTAGATCATGGATGTTTCCATCCATTTCGGAGAAGTGGTGGTAGAGCGGCCTCCTTCCGGATAAGGACATTTCGATGACTGCCAGTGGTCATTCATTGCAGGTACGATGGCTACTCGTCATTGACGAGTAAGCCTGCAGACCACCAATACTTCCAGTTTCCTGAATATTGCCTGGAGTGATCCACTTGCAGGCAACGAAGACTTGGCCGAAGATATACGAGTAGAAAGGACGTACCACCCTCTGCATCCCCCCTTTTCGCCCAGGAACACGTCGCCATACTGGTATTAGCTCATCCTCGTACATCTTTAATCTTGCTTCACTTACGACCCAAACAAATACGCACAGATGCTCACAAATCTACCAAATGAACTCGTCTGGGTCACGGCTGCCTGGCTGGAATCCGAGCGGGACATCAACGCACTGGCACGGACAAACCGACACCTCTTCAGCCTACTAGACCCTACCTTATACCGCTATAATGCGAAACGTCCTTCCGGCTCTGCGCTTCTCTGGGCCGCCGAGAATGGCCGGGCTGAGACGGCGAGGAAGGCTCTCGAGGCAGGAGCCAGCGGCGACGGCTACGATCCCGGTCGAATCTGGCCTTGGACGCCGCTAGCCAAGGCTGCCGCAAATGGCCATCTTGATATCGTCAAGTTATTACTAGCCTCGGAGTTGTCTCATACCAACAAGGGCCCCTACGGCTGGGGCTCACCGATGTACCTTGCCGCTCAGAATGGTCACCTCGAAGTCGTCAGGGAGTTTCTCAAAGTCGACGAGATCGCCGTGGACAGCCCGGTCCTGGGCAACTGCACCCCACTCATGGCGGCCGTGGATAGGGGTCAAGCAGACGTCGTGGAGTTGCTGATAGAGTCGGGCAAGGTGGACGTCAACGTTAAGCCCGACTTGTGGAAGACGCCCGTTTCCCGCGCCGCAGAGAGGGGTGACACCCATATCTTAAGAATGCTTGTATTCTCTGGTAGGGCTGATGTCGGCTGCAAGGACGACGATGGGAGGTCGCCGCTCGCGCTGGCCGTATACTTCGGCCGCGTCGACACTGTGAGGCTACTGCTCTCGTTGCCAGGGGTTGATGCGGACTCCGAGGATATATGCGGCTGCACACCTTTGTCTGAGGCTGCAAAGGCAGGCGAAGCTAACTGCAATTCTGAGATTATGAGGCTGCTTCTAGATTCAAGAAGGGTCGATATCGACCATAAGGACAGCTTGGGGAGGACCCCGCTCGCGTATGCAGCCATGAAAGGGCATGTAGAGGATGTAAAGCTCCTCCTTGCCTCCGGGGAGGCTGACCCCAGTTCGAGAGACAACTACGACCTGACACCGCTCCACCATGCTGCCTCGGTCTATCATCCAGAGCCTGATGAACTGCTTGTCGACAAGGGCTTGGTCAATGCAGCCAATACTGCAAGTATTGTCGAGCTATTATTATCATCGGTCAAGAATTGTGATGTCGGTGCCAGAGACAACGAAGGAAGGACACCGCTCTGGCACGCGGTTGATAATAACTGGCTTGCTATTGGGGAACGGCTGATTGAGGCGCGGGGAAACGAAGATATATATATACAGGACAATGAGGGCCTGTGCCCCATGGACGTTGCAGTCCGGGATGGGAACGAAGACTTCATCAAGCTGCTACAGCAGGGGCGGGGCACAGATACGGATGGGAAGGATAATACCGGCCCCTAGATGCCGCGGTTCCGGATGGATACGGGGACTCCGTCAAGTTGCTGCAGCGGGGTGTTGATAGGATACGAGATCAGATTGCTGCCGCAGAGAACTGATAGGGTATGAGACTCTAGGTCGGGGTGGCGGTATTGGCCGGGCACAAGCTGGCGTGGAACTTCTTTCTTGCGGCATAGTCTCGGCTTACGGGGGAGGCTATAGGCAGTCTAGGGGGCCAACTTTAATGTTTCCCTGTCTGTCCCGAGAAAGAGCAATGAACCAACAGCCTAAATCGGGCGGCCGAGGAAGAATAGGTTGTGCAGCGGCAATATGGAACGTTCAAACAGAACCTAAACAGGGGCTCGCCAAACGCAAAACACTCATGACGCGTCTTATAGGCTGGCATGTTCGTCGGGCGGCAAACGTCGAGTCTGGAAAAAACCTGAGCAATAACTGATGTCCAAGATGGAGTGCCGCGAGGGAAGTCTGTGTCTAATTGAGGAACCTGGCGGGCTGATACCTCAAAACTTCCTCCGGGCGTAGCTCACGCGTGGTGTATGTTGAGGATGAGGAGGTAAACTTGACCGTAAAGCAAGTCACAAGACACCTCGCCATCCACGTGGTGATCCAAGATGGTTGCTAGGACTACTTGTGTTTCGAGATCATTTAACGAATCCCAATGTTTTACGGAATTTTTCATAGTTTTCCTTGTTCTTCTTCATTGTGCTCTGTTTCGTCATGATAAACACAATAAAAGTTCTTAGGTATAGCACCACCCTGAGTCTTCGGCCAGCCGCGACCTTCCCCCTTACATCACCTCACAACTATGGCAGCCTCTCCTTGAGGAATTCTTCGACGTCGTCCAGCTCTTCAGGGCAAGCTGAATGAGCAATACTATAGCACATGAGTCAGCAGTTAGAGCGCGCGCGAGTCAACACGCGGGACAAAATGGGTAAGGGCCGGGGCCTCGAAACTTACGGGTAAGTCTTCATCTTGATGTCATACCCCAGCCCCTGCAGGACCTGGAACGACATCTGCGCGAGCTGCGGCGCGACCAGGGGATCCATGGTGCCGTGGCACATAAGCATGGGCGTGGCCTTGTTCTCTTCTGTCGCCCGGTCCTTGAACTGTTGCCCCAGGAGCAGCCACGACGAGAGGCCGACGATGCCAGCGAGCTTGACGCTGGCGGAGAGGCCGGCGAAGATAGACATGGCGCCGCCCTGGGAGAAGCCGCCGAGGACGATGCGGTCGGCGGGGATGCCGGCGTCGATCTCCTCCTGGATCAGCTGGTGGAAGTAGGTGCGGCTCTCGAGGATGCCCCGCTCGTCTTCGCTCCGCTGCAGCGACTCGATCGACCCGCTGAGCTCTACCTGCGCAGGGGGGGAGAACGTCATGAGAACGCCATTCTCTTCGAATGTGATGGATTTACGTCGACTTACAATGTCAAACCACCCGGGCATCGGCATGCCCATGTTCTGTTCATAGACGTTAGCTTATGGATTCCTACACGCACACATGTCCCGTACGCATACACGTAGAGCATACTCCCGGGGGCGGGCAGCTCGAAGAATAGGTACTTACCGCCGTGATGGACTTCATCGGAGCATGTGGGAGGACAAACTTGACGTGGTCGAGACGCTGGCGCCTCCGCCAGTTCTCGACAATGGGGCGCCAGCCGTGGCCAGTGTCGCCGAGGCCGTGGGCGAAGATGACGGTGGCGGTGTGCCGGGCCGCAGCCGGCACTACGAGACTGGCTTTCCGGGTGGCAGACATGGCCGCTGATGTATGTGCTGCTAGTGTGAAAGAGAGGCTCCGGTGGGTTGGCAGACGCGTGCGGGCGTATTTTAAGCACCGCGTAGATGGCCTTCAATCTACAATTGGGGTTGTTCCTTTCCTGGCTATTTCCCCCCTCCAGAGTGGAGTTGCTGCCGGGTCTCGACGTGCTCTGTCAGCTGGCAGATGGGCATGAGCATGAGCAGGCTCACTGCTCGGATCCGTGGCCCCGTTGTTGCTGGGGGGAGATGGCCATGGCATCGCGTATTATCGAGAGTGAAGGATACCTCAAGATACGATATAAATAACAGGAACAGGCTATCTATAGGCCCATATCCCACAGCAACATTATTATGAACACAATTTTGGGTTGCCTTTGGCCATTCTGGTGGTCTAGATCGAAGCCATGAGGATGACGTAATGTTTCCCCCCATGTAATACCATGTGTCATGGCTCTGTTCATAGTGCTGCCCCCTACAACCCCGCAACCCCAGTTCGCAGGAAGGGAACGTCCTTGTACCAGCTACATCTGCATTGCATGTCCTCGTTATTATTCGTTCAACAAAAGTCTCCAATAATCAGGGTCCAAGATCAGTAATCCCTCAACAATGAACAACAATTACACAGTCCAGCCACCCATTTCATTTCCCTAGACTTCTCTTGGATGAATTCAAATCCAGAAAGGCTCTTGAAATATTTATTTTTGTGCCGTCTATCGATGTTGTATAGCACCAATGTTATTTCCTACACTACTAGTTCCCCTAGCACCCACCCCACTTGTATGTACTCCATACCAGCGCAAGTAAAGTTCATCTCCAGCTACAAAATTTCACCAGCCGAAAAGGCGCCTGTGAGAACTGTCAAATCTACCCCGCTGTGCCACCCTGTGACACCCAGAACCTCGGCCGAACGGCAATTTGATGGACTTCACCTTCGTCCCTGCCTCCGTCCCTTCCGCTGAATAAACTACTCCTCGTTCACACTTACTCCCTGGCGTTAATCCAATTCAACAATCGACACACACATCCACGGAATTGACCTCCAGTCCTCGCCTAGTTCGCCCTTGTCGCATGCAATACTACCCCGCAAGACTCGACAAGCCGAACTTTGCACTTGCACTACTGGCACCTCTAAGCACAACCTACAGCGACGAAAGAGCATATTAGCTCTGACTTGACACTTGCGCCTTGGCCTGTGACAGGAGCCTCTGCGGGACCTAAGCTCCTCCTACAACTACTCAGGTCCTTCCGCGCGCAAACAGCCACCGGTCCTCTGCCTTCTATGCGCGCGCATCTCCATATCCACCGAATATGACACCCCAAGCACAACCACAACCCGTGCTTCCCGTCCCCGAGGACACAGTCGGCCATATGGAGGCAGCTGCATCCCCTCTGGATGGTACCACCATAGCCACTGCGCCGCCCTCGGAGCATGGAGACGGAGACGGAGACGACTACAAACTATCACGGGCTGTCTCGTCGGAGGAGATAGACAAGACCATCATACACCCCGGCGCCGTCCGCATCAATGTCGAGGGGGCCTTCATCGTTGACTCGCTCCCGGCCTCTCCGGCCCATACCCCAGTGAACAATGGGCGCATATCACCCAACCACGAGACGAGCGATATCCGCCTGCCGAACCACACCGCCGTAGTGAGCCACATTGCCATTGACGTAAGTCTCCTCTCCCCCTTTCCCCCACCCCTGGAGGTACCCCTTCATGCGCTGACAGCCAACCTGCTAGATTGGCGGATCGCTAGCCAAGCTCGTCTACTTCACCCGCGAGGCGCACAGCACCGAGCCCGGCGGCCGACTAAACTTCCACAACTTCGAGACCGACAAGATCGACGAGTGCCTCGAGTTCATGAGCCACCTAAACGAGAAACAGGCGCTTAACGGCTCCCAGCCCGGTGAGCTGTGCGTCATGGCGACGGGAGGCGGCGCGTACAAGTTCTACGACAAGATCCGGGAGGTCCTCGGCGTGGATGTAAAGCGCGAGGACGAGATGGAGTGCCTAATAATCGGTAAGTCCCATAGGCGGCATCACATCCAAATGCCACGCTTTCTGGCCGAGGAGAATGCGGCAGTGGTTCTAACATCAGTGAACTCCATAGGCCTTGACTTCTTCATCACCGAGATCCCTCGCGAGGTCTTCACCTACAGCGAAGCCGACCCCATGCAGTTTGTCTCCCCCAGCGAAAACATCTACCCATACCTCCTCGTCAACATCGGCTCCGGCGTCTCCTTCCTCAAGGTCTCGGGTCCGCGCACCTTCGAGCGCGTGGGCGGCACATCTCTCGGCGGCGGCACGCTCTGGGGCCTCCTGTCCCTCCTCACGGGCGCGCGCACCTTTGACGAGATGCTTGACATGGCCGACCGTGGAGACAACTCCAGGGTGGATATGCTCGTTGGCGACATCTACGGCACGGACTACAACAAGATTGGCCTTAAGAGTACCACCATCGCCTCCTCGTTCGGCAAGGTCTTCCGCATGAAGCGCGAGGCCGAGTCGGCGGCCGAGGACCACGGCAACGCGCCCCCGGCCGGCCACGCCTCCCGCGAAGATGGCGGAGGTGGGGCCGCCGACGAGCACGAGGGGAACCCCCCGTTCTCCCGCGCGGATATCTCCAGGTCCCTCCTCTACGCGATATCCAACAACATCGGCCAGCTGGCCTACCTGCACAGCCAGACGCACAACCTCTCGCACATCTACTTCGGTGGCAGCTTCATCCGCGGCCACCGCCAGACCATCAACACGCTCAGCTACGCCATCAAGTTCTGGAGCCGCGGGAGCAAGCAGGCGTACTTCCTGCGCCACGAGGGCTACCTGGGGGCCGTGGGCGCCTTCCTGAAGAGGCAGCCGAAGAACTGGGGCCGGAGAGGCAGCTTTGAGGAGGCGCTTGCAAAGGACGGCATCGAATGGCGCATGAGGGAGAGGGAAAGGGAGAGGGCGAAGGAGGGGGTGCAGGAGGCCGTCGTGGACGCCTGAGGGGTTGAGGTACAGTGCGGTACGGGTGTTGACTTACGTTGGTACACGCAGGTAAGATGTCACCAGTGAGGGTTTTTGTTGTGAGACATGAGCATTTGGGCCGTTTTGGAGAAGGACTTAATACTGGAATTGGACGGGATACAGTACCGTCTGGGCATTTTCGCTATAAAGAGGCGCATAGTTGATTAGAGGGAGAACGGGCCGGGGGTTGGGGGGGAGCAAGGGGGGCCAGGCCCGTTCAGGATCGGACTCATACGCATACAATGTAAACGGCAAAATGGCCGTACGGACCTTGTTGTAACAATAGCATTCCAGGAAGGGGGAAATATGAGCTTCTTCCCCCCGGCTGAAGAGAGATAGAACATTGGCAGCCTAGTTTTGATATTTGATCGATTTTATTTTCTCTTTCGAAACTTTGACTTCTGTTCATCCGATCCGTGCCAGAGACCCGCTGCCCCGGCTCACCCTTCCCTACAAGTGTAGTTGCTCGTTTCGGCTCGTGCCTCCTCCTGAGGTCTCTTGATATACTCACGATCAAACTCTAGTCAGTACATACGACCATAGCTCGTGGAGAACTGAGGGTCCCGTCCGCTCCCCTATACATAAACCACGAAGCGCTAGACTAGTAGTTGGGTCGGTGACGACCAGCGAATCCCTGGTGTTGTATGTCTTTTTTTTTGTTTTCCCTTTGTATCTTTCACTGGTACCTCCTCCTCTTCACTTTTGCAGAGCCATGAACTAAACGAGAAGCTCAGCCTGGATTTGCTATCCTATATGTAGTTGAGGGTCTCGTAAGAAGCACATGCAAATGCAACGTTGGTGCTTCGCTAGCCCTTTGTTTTGGCCGGATGGAGTGGTTTCTATGCGCAGTTTCATACAGCTATTCGTACAACAACACCGTTCCCATGTCTCTCTCGTCCAGGCAATGGGGGATAGTGATGAGCCTTTCGTATCCGGATAGGCGCCGGGTATAACATCACTCGCCCCCCCTCCGCACCCTTCTTTTCCTCCTCCCACAAACATAGTGACCATGTCCCCCCTCCGCCACTCTATTACTCGTCTCAAAAATCACTTCTCACTCTCCTCCTTCTTCCCCGCCGCCTTCCCCGCCCCATCATCCTTGATCCCCGCCTTCGAGAGCACCCTGGCCACCCACTCCTCCATCTCCCTCTCCGCCGCCTCGTCCGGCCTGCCCGCGGGCCCGTACATCCTGGCCCTCGCGTACCTCTTCAGGTCGTCGACGTTCGACAGGTCGAACGCGTACGCCACGCCGCCCGTCGCCATGACCGCGAAGCTGAGGACGTTCAGCGTCGCGAGCCCCAGCGCCTGCGCGGCCATCACGGACCCCTCGGCGCTGCTGGGGTCCGCGGCGCCGCCTCTCAGGCCGTCGGCCGTCGTGGTCGCGGGAGACCGGAGGTTCGGCTGGAAGGACTTCGGGATCGCGGCGACCTGCTTGCGCACGACGGAGCGCCGCGTGACGGCTATGGAGGCCAGCATGAAGGCTGAGCCGGCGACGAAGAGGCCTAGTTGCTTGAGGGCGCGGGGGTCGGTGAAGGACCGCGGACGGGGGAGCTCGCTCTGTTGGGACATGGTGGGTGGTGGTGGTGGTGGTGGTGGTGGTGGTGGTTGGCTGGCGATAATGGGAGGGAGGTTCGGAAGGGTGGGGTATGTGTGAGGTGTAGTTGGTCTGTGGAGGACGTCCCCAGTTCGATTGGGCCGTAGGAAAAGGGTAGAGAGGCAACAGGGTGGTTTCCTCGTCGTTGCGCGTTGTGGGGACTCGTTGGCAGGCGTCGTTCGTGTAGAGCGGGAAAATGCCGGGTTGCGATAAAGTTCGGTTTGGGATAGGATAAGTGTCTCCCGTCCACCGTGCGACACGGTCCGTGCGACACCATATCATGCCGGCTAGCGCCAAACCCTTTCAACAAAAGCAACAAGCGTCCCATATAGTGTAGGGGTTATCATACTGCCCTCTCACGGCAGAGACCGGGGTTCGATTCCCTGTGTGGGAGACGATTCTTTTTTCTTTTTCGGGCTTTTTATTAGTGAGCATTTGCCAGCATTGTCTGGAGTGCTTTTTCTCCCGTCGTGATGGGTTCTCCGTTTTTTTTTTTCAAGGCATCCCGAGTGTGTTTCTTAGTCCCTTCAATAAAGTTCAAGTCGGGCTACTATCGAAGTGGCTGGCCATGATTCATTCCTCTTTGTGAGGTGAACCGACTCTCCGATATAAAGTTGCCATCTAAGTGCGGAAGTACCAGCCGATTATTCATCCATAACGTACAGAGTACTCGTGCTTCAGTATAGTACTTGCACCAACACCAGCTCCCATATTGCCAACACCAACACCACCACCACGTCTCAAATCACCAACCATGGCCAAACCCAAATCCAAACCCCAAAAGCAGCCCAAGTCCGAAGCCCCCCCAAAACCTCCCCCCAACACCCCCCCTCCCTGGCCCCCCCTCAAGCTCCCCCTCCCACTCCGCGCCGAGCCCCACCCCTCCGCCGCGGACAAGATCGTCCTGATACCAAACTTCTTTACCCCGGCCCTCTGCCGCGCCTACCTCTCCGTCGCAAGAGGCCTGCCCCTGGCCACGACGCCGGGGCGGCCGAAGCGCGGGGATGCGGTCCGCGTGAACGACCGCTTCCAGATCGACGATGCGGCCTTCGCAGGCCGGTTGTTCGAGGCGGGGCTGAGGGACCTGTTGGAAGATCAGCGGTATGCGCATCTTTGGTGAGTTTTGTTCTGTCCGCCCCCCCTTTCTATACGTGGTGGGGTTCATTATTGGGGTTGACCTGGGGTATGAGGCTGCTGAGATTGCGCTAGGTAGGCTGGTGGGACGGGACGCCGTGTAGATGCTATACAATACCACAAGATACTCTCCCTGACTTGGTAGATGGCTACTAACCATCTCAGGGGCGGACAAGTTGTTGGTCTCAACCCGAATATCCGGGTCTACCGCTACTCCAAATCACAGTTCTTCGACTGCCACTGTATATATCCCTCTCCCTCTCCCCCCTCTTACCAATCCCCCCCTTCCCCTCTCCCCCACTAACACCGCCTCTCAGACGACGACTCAAACAACGTAACCCTCCCCACCGGCCCCGCCAGGACAACCTGGACCCTCCTCCTCTACCTCACCTCCTCCTCCCCTGTCCCAAAGGACGGCGAGTGCTCAGGCGGCGAGACAGTCTTCTACCCCCGCGGCCGCCGCACCGAGCGCGACGCCCTGGCCTTCGCGCCCGAGGCCGGGACCGTGCTCCTCCACAAGCATGGGGATGAGTGTATGCTTGTGAGTCTCATCCCCCTGTACCCTCCCCCCCCCCCCTTTTCTCCTTTTCTTTATCCCTCTTACCGCGTCCTTTCGTTCCTTTCAACTTCATCACCTCCGTCTCAGAAGATGGCAACCCATATGTAGTTCCACATATCAACTTTCACTAGAGGGCGTACCGGAAGCAAGGGGGTAAAGGCTGACGTACATAGCACGAGGGGAGAGAAGTCACAGCAGGAGAGAAATGGATCCTGAGAACAGACATTTGTATTAAAAGATGAGCTTTCATGATAAGACGCTATCCCTCCTTACCTCTACGACCATCTGCAAACTTGCCACAGAGACCAGGCCGACAACTAAAGCCCCCTTTCATTCGTGACATCACAACCATAAGTTCAGACCACTCCCCGTGTGCAACCAGTGGTGCCTTTCGTATTCGCCAGCTCTAGATACCGGTTCTATCCCAATGATTCCGTTTCCGTGTATGTTGACCCCTTACTCCCTTGTGATGCCCAGAAAATTTCCAAAACTCCGCAGGTCCATTCCCCCCCCTCGCACACCCAAGCTCCCGTCCTCTACCAAAATGGACAAGACCCACTCCATGACTTTAGCACCCATCCCTCTGGTTAGCCAAGACAGCAGCTGCCAAAATACCGGCACCCGTAATGCCGCCATGATGGCACGCCATAAGCTCCACCCTCACCGGCGCCGCGGCCCCAAACTCCCCTACTATGATCTGCTCGATAAGCTTCTCGTAGTCGTAGAGGTAGTTTTGGAAGTTAACAATGCAACCGCCCGTGTAGCCAACCCCCAGGACCTTCTTCCGGCCGGCGGAGCTGCTCTGGGTGTCGGGCGCAGCCGGGATCTCCCCTGAGACTCGGAGGAGGGCAATGGTCGCCGCAGCCATGATGGAGGCCGCTCGGAGCTCGATGGCCTGGGCGATCTCGTAGAGGATCTCGACATGAGACTCATCCCACACAAATTGTGACCCCTCCGTCGCCGAGGGAAAGGTGCTTTCGAGCTTTTCTAGGAACCGGGGACTAGACGGCCCAAAGTAGCTGAGGAAGGTGGTGGACATCGAGTACCGGTTGTGTAGTGCCGCAGGTACCAAGTCCGGCGCGATGCCCTGCTCGGCAGTCAGGTAGTGCAGGAAGACGATGCGGCCTAGCTCGCCGAGGTATCGGCCCGCGGTGAGGTATTCCAGCGGCTGGAAGCCCGGCGCGTCGCAGTCTCGGTCCAGTTCATCGTCCCACATGGTAATCAATCCCAACTCGCGCAAGGGTCCCGCGGTTCCGTTTATCGACCACTCCGTGTTGACTGTGATCTTGGTGTCTGGAGAGTTAATGTCGGTTCCGGAGTTGATGTGCACTTCTTTGACCTTCTCTCCCAGAGTCGTCGCCGGAAGAGTGACTGTCGCGTTGGATCCTGTGCCTACAATGAGGCCCATAGCCGCGCTCTGCTCCTCGGATGTGCCGTATTGGTAAATGAAGGAAATGAGGGTCGACACGGAGTCGTTGGCGATGGCCGATATGGTGACCGGGGGCAGTTCCCCTCGGTACTTCTCGTAGCCCTGAAGCAGCTGTGAGCCCAGGTCGATTCCGTCTTCTAGCTTGAAGCCTTTCCCCATCGACATGGGGACGGCCTCGGCCAGTGATCGTTGCAGCATGGGAAAGCTGAACGTCACGCCCATGGGCAGAGGTTGGCACGGGTCCAAGTCGAATTCTGAGCAGCCATCTTTTACCACGGCGGCGATTGTCTGCCCTACCCAGTCAAAGAGCGCGCTGGGATTCTTGTGTTTGAGCTGCTCCCCGATAGGACAGGACCGTTCCAAGTGGACCTCCGCGCGTGGAGGATGGGTCTCGTCTTGAGGTATTAGTGTCACGAATCCCACACGAAGGTTGGTGCCGCCACTGAAGATAAACGCGTAAGTACATCTTCCCCATGTATGTTCGCGTCCAGAAAGTGTATGAACGTGGGGGGAAGGGGGGGGGACACGTAGGATGGCTGTAGTCCGGGCAGGTTAACCGGCTGTCACGGCTCGGATACTTACATGTCGATTGCCAAATGCCTAAAGATGAAGGTGGTTAGCATGCCGCAATACCAAGCCTACCTAACCTACCCAAAAGGGAAGGTAATGAGAGACAGGAGAGCGTGGTCGAGCCTAAAGTAACGGTAACGGCACTAATGTGGCACGGCGCAAGGATTGGAGAGCACATACCTCGTCATGCACCCCTCACGCCTCCCCAACTCACCAATTGGCGACAGCAGGGTCGATGAAATTGGAGTAGGTAGGAACTGATTCTGAGACTCGGCCACTAGCTGCCGAAACGTCACTTCGAGCTCCCTGGTCAAGGTGTGGAGCTTATTGGAGTCGACGACGAAAGCCGAAAGGAACCGGGCGAGCGGCGTCGCCAGCTTGGCCTCCGCCGAAGTGGCAGGGAGCGACTGTGCGGTCATGGTGAAGGGGCGCGGTATCACCTCCTCTGTTGGCGCATGAAGAAGGAGTAGGGATCTAGGAATCAGACCGTGGTGTAGAGATGGGATCGATGTTTGGTGGTGTCTGGTGGGGGAAAGTGACAGGATGGGCAGGAAAATCTGATACTCAATGGTATGGTATGGTATTGGCTCTTGGGAGATGGGGAAGGTGGGGGCGGGGTGACTCTTCGGGTGCGGGCTCCGAAAGTAGGTACGACAGGTTCACGTTCGTTGAGGTACCTGCACCACACGTGCCTGAGGGACTGGGCGGGGAGCTGAAGTGAACGGAACAAAGTGTACGAGTAGATGGCTGATTAAATTAGTCCAGACAGTAGCTGGGGTGAGACCGATATTTCTAGATGACTAAACACAAACACAATCTGTAGAGTATAGAGATGGGAATGAACTGTCGGTATTATAATACCAAGGGGCGGAAGGCCATACTAGTAGTCGCTGGGGCTGGCTGGGCTTCGAGAAATTGAACTGAATCAAGAAGAGAGACAGGAGCTGGGCGAACTGTAAAGTGGGGGAGGGGTTGCCCAAAGGGGAAAGAGCGCCAGTGCCCAATAAGCTTTGTCACCTTAGCTACTCGGACGCGTACTCGGTAGCGGCAAGCCTCAACAGGGGGTGCTCAGCACGAATATGGAGCAGGGTGATGCGAAGTGATTCCTTCCCCACGTTTTCCTTGTCTAACATGTGAGCATTAATATGGTACCCTAGTCCTAGTGGGCGGGGCTTTTACAAGTCCCGGAACTTCAATACAAGCATTAGTTATGACGGGTGGCTGACAGACCACCCACCCACTTCCAATTGGATTTGCAATGTTGGTACATGGCTTCGGTTAAATTGTGGGGACTCGTTCCTCAGTCAAGGGTCCTGGTTCCTGGACTTTCGCTCCAGTGGTGCATGCCTTTGGCACATAATGTCTGTCTATCCCGATCATGAAAATGACACACTGAAGACGTACCCCCGATAGAAGTGCTCATGCGAGCAAATTATACGAGTAAGCAGGCGCTAGCATCGTCGAAATCGCACTCCATGTATGCATTAGTGGCGTGCTAGAGGGGTTATGGTCGCTCAGACAGCTTGTAGTGGGCACGTTTAACCGAGCCGAGCTCCGAATTTAGCTCCCTATCGTTCCTTTCACCTGGTCTAATAATTATAAAGCACTACTACCCACCAGTACCAGCGCATTGTTTCATCAATCCCCAACCGGCCCATCCGTACACCTATCCATACTCCCGAAAACTCCTCTGGATCCAACCTAGAACATGTACCCCGACGAAAAGCGACGCGCGCCCAGCTACCCGAGCCCCGTGTCGCCCCGTATGCGCCGTTCCACGAGACCGCTCCTCGCGGCCGGCTTGGCCCTCCTCGTCATCGGCTTCTTCTCCCTGTGGCGCTGGGAGCCTTCCACCCTGCGCCGCGGCGTCCAGGGCCTCCAAGACCTCGCCGCGATCCGAATGCCCGATGCGAATCCGAAAGCCAGCAGCAAACTGGTCCCGTTGGAGGCCCATATCATGAGCAAGTGTCCGGATGCCAAGGACTGCTTAAGGGAGATGATCCTACCCGCCATGCAGAAAGTGCATGACAAAGTCGACTTCACCCTCTCCTTTATCGGAACGTGAGTCTACGTCACGCTGGTGGTTGTGTCCCCGTGTTATACAAGCCGCGCATCGAGTAACACATGCACTTCTATTTCTAGGCCGACCAACGACGGAGTCAAGTGTATGCACGGCCCCCAAGAATGTACGTCCGCTACCGATCATGCCTGCCCCCCGGAAGACGAATCTGAGCTTTTATATATTGACGAGCCCTCCGTGCTAGGTACTGGAAACATTATTGAGCTATGCGCCTTCGAGCTGTACCCCGACCCCAAAATCTCGCTCGGCTTCACCATGTGCCTCACGCGCGACTACCCGCGCATCCCTGCCAGGGACCTTGTAGAGGACTGCGCCCTTGAGCACGCCATGGACATCAAGGCTCTAAACGACTGCGCAATTAAGGACAACGGTGCCTATGGCGTTGATATCCTACGGAAGAGCGTATTACGGTCATCAGAGGTGAGTCCCCCCCCGGCCCCATACCATACTGGATCTCCTTGCCGCTTCACGCATATTTCTCAGACTCGTTTGCTGATACTGTTCTATTAAAGGCCGGCGTCACGAAGAGCTGCACGGTCCGCCTAAACGAGGAGGTCTACTGCATCCGAGACGGTGGACAATGGGCCCCCTGCCCGGGCGGGTCCTCGGTCGAGAGTCTCGTCTCCGCTATCGAGGAGCTGTCGCGCTCGCTTTAAGCGGGCCGAACACGCCCGTCCACAGCTCGCTCTCCTCCCCCAGAGTGTAGCTCATAGCGACCGAGTCCATACCCGTCTCGTCATCCCCGCCCATAGCCTTTAATGTCTCAATGATACCCTCCAACCCGACCGCCTTGCCCGTGGCCTGCGTGGGCCCCGCCTCGTGCGCGACGTTCACGATGTGGATGTGGAGGTGGTAGTACGTCGGCTGGTAGTGCACGTACAGCTTCAGCTGGTCGGCCTCCAGCGTTGGGTACGTCTCCACCGTCGCCGCCACCAGCTTCGCCTTCATGTGCTCCAGCCACGGGATGTGCTTCTTCTTCAGGTCCCTCAGGCTCCACAGGTCCCTCCTCTCGACCAGCGCGAGCAGGTGTAGCCCGTCAATCGTGGTCCGGTCCCAGTTCAGATCCGGGATCAGCAGGAAGCCCTCGTCCCCGGCCTTGCCGAGCTCCGTCCTGTATATGACGTCCTCGACCTCCTTTCGCCCCTCGATGATGTTGTACACCCAGTTCAGCCTCCCCTCCTCCCTCTTGGTCTGCATGTACGGCCTCACGAGGTCGGCGTAGATCTCGGGGGTCTCCGTCACGAAGCGCACCCCTTGCCTGCTGTACTTCTTGACGTGCGTCTCCGTGCAGGGGTAGATGAGGTTGATCTTCATGTCGGCGAAGAACTCGCCGCCCTGCCGCGTCTCGGGCTGGTTCCCCGCGCCGGCCATGTACCAGTGGTAGATGTCGTTGGCGCCGAGGTTGGCCACCCACGACAGGGCCCCCGGGACGGACGAGAGGTAGCCCTCGTCCGTGGGCCACGGGGCACGCTCGAGGATGAGGAGCGCGGGCTTGGAGGAGATCTCACCTAGGAGGGAGATGCGTCTTCCCGCCTGGTCTTTTGTTTTCCCCTGTAGCGTTAGCGATTTCTATAATTTTATCTCATTTTTTCTTCATCTTTTTCTTATTCCCCTTCTCTCTCTGTAGTGGTGCCCTTTTTTAGGTTCTGCCTGTAGTACTTGTATGTCGTGCCGTAGGACCGATACCTGTGAAGGTGGGGGGAATGGGTGGGTTTTACTTACCTTGGTTCAGCGCTCGAGTAAGCTTGAACTCCCGCACGAGCGCCTCCGCGGCCGCCTTATCCGCGTCTTCCGTCATTATTCTGGGGTTCTGAGTAGACTTCCACCCGTGGGTTTGATTGGGTTCCGGTGCCGCAAGAGGACGGGGTGTATGTGTGGGGGGGGAGGGGCTATTCAAATGTTGTTGAACTCTTGCGGGGGAGGTTGTTATGGTGGTTTTGGTGCTGGGCTCAGCTACTGCACGCTGTTGAAATCTGGGGTTTTGATGAGTCAAGATCGCTCAGTCATGGGAAAGCCAGGAACCCCCCCCCTTTTTCTACCCCTCTAAACCCCCCTAAAAAAAGAAAACGAGGAGATCACGGAGTACAGAAGTCGCAGCAAAGCTCACCTGCAAATAGGGATTCAAATTCTTATCTGTGTAAATAGGATGGGGTTTTTTTTTTCTTGGCTTTGGTTTCCTTTCTTACCCACCAACCTCGGGATGAAACTGGATGTGTACCCTTTCTTATCAAAGGGAGAGAGAGACGAGATATGAGAAACGAGAAGCATATGGCGATCAACGGCTTCAAACCCACACATCTTCTTGAGAGATTTGCTTCTCATCTAATAGAAACGGCCGTCGAAAAAGGGTCCTACAATCCATCCACATGAAATTGATTCCTCCCCAGCCCTCTCCCCCCAGGAACCCATCTAGAACCGGATCTTTTCGAGAAGACGGGCACAAGATGCGTATCACCACCATCACCGATCACTTTCACAGCCTGTATATACTCTTACGCGGCCAAAAAGAACACGAGGAAAATCATTTTTATACCCCCCCCCCCCGATGTCCTAACCCAACCAGCCCCAAACTTCCCATAAAACAAAATTTTGGGTTTCGTTATCCATCCCTAGAACATACTTATAAAAAATACCATGAGTGATAACGCCCTCTCCCCTCCTCCCCCTCCTCCTCCTCCTCCTCCTCCTCCTCCTCACTCACTTATCGCCCTTCGTCACAGTCCGGAAATGTTGAGAAAAACGAACCAATAAACCCAATAAGCTGTAAGGAAGAAAAGAAAAGAGAGAAAAAAGTCAATATCAGCAAGCAATCAATACCCCCAAAAAGAAAATCTCCATCTCGCTATGCCAAAACGTTCCCGCTAGAGGGGCGGAATTATATATGGGTTGTGTATATGTGTATCTCTGCTGCGAGCGTATAGAAAGGGAGGGGCCATACATGCCCAAGCCCCAAAGGACGAAAAAAAAGAGCAAGAGAAAAGGTCAAAAAATAAGAGGGGGTGATACCCCTAGTTCTGACCCCAAGGAAACGCCGGCGTGTCATCAATCAAAGAGGGTCGTGCAGACGGGGTATATAGTCTCCCATCAAAGAAAAAGGCAATGCTGTAACCAACATCTCGCATCCAAGAGTCGTCTATGATGTTGCAGCGGCACCAGGAGCCCTTCGTTAGGGATCTACCTCCAAGGCATTCGTTCTCGCGGCTCCAGCCCGACGGATGATCCGAGCCGGCATCTTGAAGTCCATATCCCCGAGACCCTCGTCGTTGTCGTCCGCCTCGAGGATCTGGTTGGAGCCCGAGTTCGGCTCGATGAGTCCGGCAAAGTTCCTCTTGACCGGCTGCTGCTTCGCTTCTCGCGCCTCGCCGGCGGCGAGCGACTCCTTCGCAGAGTTGAGTTCTCGGCGGACGGCAGGTGGGCGGTGCGTCCGAACCTTCTGCGCCTCGGCGGGCTCATTGGCAAGCTCGGGGTTCTCGCGCATGATCCTCTCGATCTCCTTCTCGGCGAGCTCCTTCGTCTCGGCGAGGCGCCTGGCGATGTTGTTGACTTCCTCGGCACAGTCTCCATCTCTCAGGAACTGGTGCGCCGCTCGCTCGCTCGTGCTCTGTACGTACTCGAGGCCCTTGTCCAACTTGTCGTAGAAGTCGCTGGCGGGGTCGGCGGGTCCGGCTCCCCTGCCGCCGACGCCGGCAGTCATACGAGCCAGCGACGGAGACATGCCGGTGCCCCTACCCGCACCGAGATACCGAAGGGATGGTAGGGGCCGGGGAGGCATGCCCGAGTTGTCGTCGTCATCGCCGTCATCGTTGCCGACATCCAGGTCCGCCATGCGTTTTATGTGAGCAACCTTGGCGGCCATCTTTGCCTTTCGCATCAGATTCCGACTTGCCGAGACAAACTTCACCAGCTCCTCGAAGAAGCTCTCCACGAAGCTGTCGTAATATACGACAATCATTCTCCTAGAACGATACGCGGCCGGGTGGCCTTCCTCCGAGGTGACGGACTGAGAGCGGCGTTGTTTCCGAACTTGCGCGAGGGCGTGGGCGTGGGCCACCTTCACGACATCTCTCGTGTGCTGCTTGAGTTCGGTCGATGTGATCGCGGGCGTGTTCGAGCTCTCCTGCGCCGGCTCGGGAGCGGCAGCAGCCTCGGCCGGCGTATCCGCCAGCTCTATATCCGCACTCGGCTTGACCGGCGCTTCCACTTCATCCTCGTCCTTCGTCAGGAGAGACTCGTTGGAGCCGCGGTTCCGGATAGACTTGGTCGAAGACTGGCCGAGGGCGACCAGCTCGCGCTGGCGCTGCTCGATTTGGCCGTTTAACTCGCCTAGCCTCTGCAGCCAGTCCGGGACGTTGTTGGATATGTTCTTTAACGCGTCCATGGCCATGGAGCGATGATCGTTCTCGAGAGGGGAAGAAATATTGACAATCGGAAAAGGCGACGTTAGGCACGGGAGTCCTAACGTATCGTGTGGTCAACGGGGGGGGGGTATATATGCGCCGCTCGGCCGGTGGTCGGAGAAGCTGTGGAGACACAGCACGAGAGGTATAACGGTCTGAGCTAGCTCCTACCGCTAGGTTGAGAATGACGGGGTATAATGGGTGAGGGGAATTGGCGGATCGTATTCGTTCATGTAGACATGGTCTCTTCGGAGTTGAATTTGCGGATGTCGGTTTCGTAGTAGTGGTGGCGACCGAGGCAAGTTCAGCCGAGTTATTTATCGAGGAGTAAATGGGGGATATCCACGACCAGTCGAGGTTGTTTGCACGGAGAGGAGGTTATAGAATGAGAACGACCGAGGGCTGTCGGACAAAAACTGAGGGATATATTATATAAATATCCGCCTGGTTCCGTTGTTGGGTCGTCTTGTGTCGTTAAGAGGTGGTTGAAATAGCCGCTGTTGTTGAAGGAATGTCTTCCTTTATTCGACCGCACCGACCGACGGGGAGTAGGTGGTGCAAGGTGCGTGTCGAGGAGGGGAGGGCTGTGGTCGAGGAACAAAAGTCAATGGCACTTGCGGGGAAAGGAGTAGGTTTTGTCCCTCCTTTGATCTTGGTTTCAATGAGAGGAGGAGAACGATCGTCGGCGGGTACGAGTTGGAGGGAAGCGAGGATAGGTTTGGGGATGAGAGGAATTGACAACAACAGGGTGCAAATGGATACATGTACGGAGTAATAGCCTACGGGTATGGTACGGGTACTCATGCGGAGCGGATGCGGCATGGCACGTGTACAAGTACTTAGTTACGAGGTCCAATATACGAGTACATATACACGATCCATCCACCTGCCATGGCCTGAACTGAGGTGGGGCACATACATGGATCTGTCCGAGAGTCTTCCCTCCGCTCAGAGTCCTAATCCCGGCTTGGCTCACATACGTGCGAAGGTGACATTCACCTTCCACCCTCCGCTGTCTTATGGCTGGAGGGAGGGCAATTGACGACGAGAAATGAGGTGAGGGTCTCCATCCTGCTTTGTCGCCCTTGCCTCTGGCAACTCCTAGTACGCGAACGATTGGGCCAGTCTCAGCATTTCTCCGAACAAGCTATGAATGGGCGGAGACTTGGACAAGTACGCGCACTCCACACTAGCAGTAACTGTACCTGAGGAACTTGTATTAGCATCGGGGTAGCCAGAGCGGATTGGCCCGAAACCTATACCCCCGTCTCCGGGAGGGCAAGTACTCTCGACCTGCTAGCTTCTCCGTTAGGTAGATCTAAGTACATGGATGCCCTATCATATGACGAGAATGGAGGATTTGAGGAATCTCAGTACCTGTGGCGACAGGCAGACCCCCATGAGTACCTTCCCGGCCACGAGAGTTTCGGGCTAAAAAGCCCGCGTAGATCTCCTGACCAACCCTAATTGAAAGAGTTTGGGCTAATATCGTTCCGTGTTATAACCGCCTACAAATACAAGCATAAGTATTTAATATTCATGTTTGGTGAGCTGATCGCCATGTACCTAGCCAGGTTAGGGTCTAGTTTGAGATCCCCGATGCTAAATACAAGTACACACCACCCTCCGCTAGCGCTTGATGCTAGTGTGGGTTCAAGCCGTTCGCCCTAGGAGGGAAGACATGTGTTCAACCTTGTAAGCGGACCCTCATGACAGGGCAAGGACAGGCCCTTGACCTCGGTGATAACCCCCTTTGGGGATTAACAAACAGTTTTCCTGGTCGAGGCACCACTTAGTATTGTCCTGTACCCGTACGTGGCAGATAAGCGCGTGTATTTCTGCCAGCTCCAGAAGCCCACTATTTTTTGACCTTCCTTTTTTTTCTTTTCCTTCCTGCAACTTATGCCCCATTCTTCTTACATACTCACAGCAGACAGGCCATGTTCCGCTCACAAGTACGCACAAGTATTTCCCGCATCGGAAGGATTCTCTGGTTCCGCAAGTCATGCAGGTTCAGTAGAGGGGGCCTTGCCTCGAAAAAGGTGAGACAAGCTGCGGATGTCAAAGAGTGGCCCTCTCTAGTAGTGTCAATAATTGCTTGGATATATACGTACGCACGAGTTGTGCATGCATGCACAGCACAGCCAGCGCTGCAGCCAGACGCTCCGGGCGACTAATGACTCGACGCCATGTATGGGGCTAAAGCGGAAGAGAGCACACTAGACAAGCACGAGTGCGAGAGAACGAGTACTCGCATTGGCATAAGCATGAGTACTGTACTTACTTGTATGGCACGCTGCAGCATGGTGCTTCTTCTCGGTTAGTGATTTCGAGAGCAGCCAGCCCCGTTATGAATCGACTCGGTTCAGCAGGATGTCAGTCGTTCCCCTTCGGGTACGAGTATTTCACAGATATGATTAAATACTAATATCGTCCGAACATCGTGTTTATACCGCCAGCTATGCGATGGTGTGTTTTACGCATCGCGCAAGCCTCCATCGCGCAAGCCTCTTAGCCTGTGACTTTTTCTTCGTTTAGCTCTGCATTATGGGGCTAGAATTGTTGGCCTCGGATAGTGGGCCGTCGTCCTTCATGGGCGGCGAAATGTTCGCCTCTTTGCCGATCTCTCTGCTACTATTATACTTGTCGAGGTAATATTAATACTACCTCACTCCATACAAAGTGTTTCGGGCTTATGCTTTGAATGGTTCTCGACGGTGGTTCCCGCCCTATGACGGTACTGTATGGTACTCGTATTACTATGTTGCTACATGAGAGGTATGGGATGTAGTCGGGCTGGCTCTTCTGCTCGGACGAAGCTCGGTGGGGCCTAGTTCATTGGCGATCTTCGACATGGCATTCCTTCGGCAACTTCATCGTGATCGATACACGTAATACGTCGTAGATCTGCCTGGACCGAGAGGGAGAAGGCGTCGGGCATTGTTCCGTAACTGGAATATGCAGAGTGCTTGTAGGTCTCAGGTCACGATGTGGGAGAGACCTGCGTACTGGCCAAGGACCCCGGCAGCAAACTGTTCCTCTACCCGCACAGCCTTCGGCATGTTCTACGGAGAAGGGAATCCAGCCCCCCCCCCCCCCCTTTCAACGCCGCCCGATGCAATTTGTACGAGGAGTACCTACACGCGCACAAGCATACAAGCACGATACCCCCGTCTGACCCAGCCTTCACGTCTAACTGGCCTGACTACGAGTGCCCTGCCACGATCACGCTGTCACGGAGCAAGTTAGGAACGGACATCTCGAGTTTTTTTTTGTTGGGATGCCACACAAACACTCCGCAAAGGCACGGCGATGACACCCTGAGGAGGAGTTTAATCCGATGCGGCACGGAATGTGCGACGGTGGTCGATGTGGTTCAATCGCGGCCAATTTCCGAAAAGCTGCTTCTTGTTAGATGACGTCGCATCGCTACTACTGCAGCAGCGGGCGATGGGGGGAAGGGAGGGGGCACGGGCGGTGCTCGATCATATCGGAACAGAAGAGGGCACAGTTAATAATAATAGAGGGAAGGGAAGGGAAGGGGGCCAGACAGGACAAGCCGGATGCCCACTGCATGCACAGTTGATTAAATGCTGCACCCTTTTTAATCTAATTGTTTCTTTTTTTACCACCATCTTCGCCCAATGGGGAACCAAGATGTATTATTCCTTAGAAATTATCGGTGGTGCGTACTCGTCGGGGTTGGGGGCAGAGTGTTCGGTTGAGACTCGTCCTCCTGCAGGAAAGAGCCGTGCCGTTAAGTGCCGTGGGGTGGGCGGCTTGCTTCTGTAAAGGCCGAAAGCGAAAGCGAGAAACTTTGCCTGCATCCTCCCTCCCTCCTATTCGTAGGTCTCGGTGGGTGGATGGAGCGGAAAGTATGCGCTACAAGTACTACAAGTGCAAGTACTTGTAACCTCACGGGGTACAGAAGGGCAAGTCATAGGAACCCCGCCCTACGAAGAACACACAACGCCGTCAAGGGAGGAGAAAGACAGGATGTCCTGTTACTACATTAGGAGCAGCTATTAGTGCGGGGTTTTCGGATTGGAGATGTTGTCGCAGATCCCTGCCCCCCTCCCGATCAACGTCTCCGATCGTCCCCCCACTATAATACTACTTGTATTGATAGGTAATAAGCTACAGGACCCTCACAGCAACTTGGGGGGCGGCGCCGTACCTGTACCCGGACACTTGCCCCGTTTCGACGACGACATGCACCTATTACCTCCCGCCTCACAGCAAATGACTTGTGGCGAAAATTCCTTGTACGAGTTGAGAAGGAGTGGATGCTATTCAGCGCGGAGGTGCAGGGATTCGGAACATGAGTGCATGCCCGCTTGCGTTGCGGTGTGCTTTTTCTTTCCCTTCCGGCGCCCCGAATTCTACAAAACGTTTCTCGTGCCGCGCCTCCCCCATTTTTGCCTTGAAGTCCATACTGAGTACAAATGTATCGGGGGGTGGGGGTGGGGCCTCCACGTCGTCCCGCATCGGCCGTGGCTAGGGCCAGCCAGCCATCCTTTCATGCTAGAGAGGTTGTGGAGGTCCTGTCTCACCCGCCACTTCCATATGCAGATTTAGTTCTTCCGTGTCACTCTGCGAGCACGGAGTAGGTACGTTCGTAGTATACTCGTATGTATGGCTTGTACTTCCCGTGCGCCTTCCTTCTCCTAGGCTGGTTGGTTGGTTTGTAGGTAATACGACTCGACTCGCACAGCGGGCAACAGGCGGTATTATTTCCGGGCTTCTTGAAATTGGGTTTGCCCGCCATGATACGTCGTATTTCCTGCTGTACGAGGTTGTATTTCGTTACACTACCTCGCGGAGCAGAAGGGGCCGAGAGAGAAGGAAAGGGTGAGAGACCCCTGTCCCTGCGCAGGAAGAAAAAAAAGGAAAAAAAGAAGGAAAAAGGGAGCGAGACAACGATTCGAGAAGAGCACTTCCCGCAGCTCCCTGCATGAGCAATGAGCAGAACATGCCCGCCGCTTTAACTTGTCATGCTCGTACATGTACAACCTAGCGTCAGCTGCTTTCATACTGCAAGCAGATTCTAAAGTACTCGTGGTCGTAATAGCCCCTCAACTTCGCAGGAGAACACACACCGCCCCTTCAACCTCCCCCCACCCCAATACCTCATGATCCTACCCTTACCCCGTAGTCCCCCGAGCCCTGATCCGCTTTCTCATCAACCATACGAGCAGACAATATCCCGAGTACGATGGAGAAGGGCATGAAAGAGTTTTCGTTTCCCGCCTCTCCCCGGAGTAATTCGACAAGCGGTGGATACGAGACCGAAGTCGTCCCGCGGCTATGTGGTTCGTCACACGGCGCCTCCCGGTTTAATGAGCCTTGGGCGGCCGTGGCCGTGCTTGCGAGTGTCAATGCTAAATGGATATCCAACCTCCTCGAGTGCAGGGAACAGCACCCCAGAATACGAATACTGGGTTGTAGGCGCGTCAGGGCAGGGGGTGATGTGCAGGGTTAACCCTACTCGCAGTAATCCGGCGTCACGCTAGGTGAGATACATTCGCCCACTTATAGGAAGCTGTGCAATATGACTCGGATCCTGGTTCTACTATTACAATACTGCGTGTTACTCGTAGCTTCTGCCTGAAAAATGATATAAACGGAGACAAACTTTAGATCGTCGATATTCCATCCATCCTCCCGCTACCCTGCCCCTCCTCTTTTCTTTCCCATTCGGAGCAACTAACATGACACAAGAGGATAAGCTTAAACTCTCGTCCTGAGCTAGCTCACAGCCCTATCGTCATACATTTCTTCGCCTTGGTTAGTTAGCGTCCATACTTCCTTTTTCTTCCCCTGTCGAGTGAATCTCGTATGTATAAAGTGCCAGTCACATCAGGGAACGACTCGCCGAAAAAAAGAGAAAGAATGTGAGAGGAAGCATCGTCACCTGCCCTCAGCGATCGCCACGCCACCGGAACGGGAGGATGGTGGTCCCCCGGTGGGTGGTGGGTGGGGGAGGGTAGGCGCACCACTCTCTGCCCGCCATTTTCATTATCCTGGTCCTCTGCCCACCGAATAGCGGCGGGAGGGACACGATGTCGTCTCGGTGAAGCGGAGCGGTGGGTGGCCGCGTGGGGCAGGCATCCCCCCTGCCCGCCACGCCAGAGAAGCGCGCGGGTGGAGCTTTCGGCTCATTTCGACGACCACAAGTATTATCACTTGTACTCTTACTGCTCCATAAGAAACATGGGGATCAAGCCTCGACCCCCGTACTTGTACTGCGGTTGCCCGGGCCTATTCCATCCATTGGGCCGGGGGAGACCTGATCACCTGTTGGATCGCATGAAGTTACCGGGCTCGACAAATGCCCTCCGAGGAAATATCGTGTGCCCGTCACCGTTCCTTCACCACAGCCTTTCATTTGCCCTCCTTTTCCGCCCGTCCAAGATATTACTGTCTGTACTCGGTCTCGTGCAGAGATCGGCGACGGCATACTTGTAATCATGGAAAATGGACCAGGGTTCGACGGCGGCTCGGTCAGTACTTCGCCGGGGAGAGAGAGTCGGAGAGTCGGATATTCGGCGTATTACGACGTTCGAGCACCTCGCGACGCATATCAATCCCAACTGCTTCGGAGAAGGATTATATTACCTGTGTAGAGAGTATTTACAGTGGGTACAGGTACTCGTATCAAGGGACAAGGGTCAGGAACTTGACCCTCTCCCACTCACGCCAGCCACCGATCGAGGAAACATCCCGTGCTTGGCGCCCTTCCTCCCTTGTACTCTTGCCTGTTACTGTACTTTAGCTCCCCGCCACTCCCCCCCGGAAGCCACGCTTTCTCCCCGCGCCTAGGGCCGGACTAGGCCGTGAGCTTGCAGCACTCGTACTGGTACTTGGGCGACGTCTCCTTCCATTCCGTGCTACTCAATACTACCTTTCTTACTCCGTGTTTGAAATCAGGATGTATTACAAAGTAATCACTCTCTCGTGTCCACAATGACCATGGAGTCTTGTAATTCGAAAAGAGCCCCACCAGATCGGTTGGACATGGGGCGGCCGATCGGCAATCCTACTAGTGCTCGTACTAGACAAGCTGTCACAATACAACCCCTCCGGGGAACACAATCCGAAGCCCGGTCTTGGTGGGCACTTGGCCCTTTCTGGCGAAACTTCCCTATCTTTGCCTTCTCCTCTTTGCTTTTTCGTGGATGGGGCTTCTCGGGGGACTGGGGGCTGACCGTTCCGCTCGCGTCTATTTCCCACTAACTTTGACAAGCATATCTTCACCCTTCCTTTGAGGCTTGGGATGAATTAACGAACTTTGGTGACGGGAGTTATCACATGGGAGGGTTTCCGTTTTGAGGGTGGACACAGTTTTGTGGACCCGAGTAGAATCAAAGGCCTCACTGCGGTTGGGGGCCCCCGGGACGGGGCCATCTCGTCCAGGTCGGTCTACCCTTGGACACGGACGACAGGCATGCTACTGTACAACGCACAGCGTCAAGTGTCTAACCGCCGACACGCTGCAGCCCCTGTCCGAGCAAAAGGACTCCTTACGAATATAAGCTCAATACGAGAATCGTAGGTAATTACCTCTTGGCGCAGGATGTGTGTCATCCGCCTCGATTGGCATATCCTCCCCGTTCCTGAACTTGTATCACCCTGTCTTGCAGTCATGGAAGACATCAAACCTGCGCCAGACAGTCCCAGGCAGCTAGCTATCTGTGACATTGAACCAGTACCGGACGGCCTCAAGCACTTGTGACAGATATTCTATCTCCGTTAAGGTTCTGGTCGGTGCTGCGCGGTTAGACGCAAAACTCATACTCCTCCAGCGTTGAATTGCCCACTTCTCACCTTGGGAGAACGTTCCCGCCAGTTCAAATGGCGGAGGGAGGTCATATATGAGCTCCCCACGACACTCACACTCACATAGTTCGTGATATATCGAGTGGAGACACCGCAATTTACGGAAAGCCGCGGAAGACCGATCCCTTCGGTGCAATTCGACCCGGCGTATCGCTGTTGCACCCCTTGCAGCGTGGGGGTTAACTGTCTCTCCGCCGGCGATCCAGCCCCCATAAAAAAAGTGTGTGATTCAACGTTTTAGATCGCGTACGTGATCAAGTGACTGAGTGATTACTTGTGGGCAGGGAGGGTACAGCGACTATCACAATTCCTTATCCTTCAGCCACAGCGCGCAAAAAGGGGGACCGGGGGCCTTGTCGTTTGCCGCTCACGAGGTGTACAAGTACGTTTGCGGTGCGGTCCCAACGGCGCCGGATGGCAGGAGTGATTTGGGGCGTACTCCTGACGCCCAAGACAAAAAGCAAGTTACAGTGTACTCCGTTTCTCTTCTGCCCTGCCGATCCTGTGACGTCCCGTGCGTGGCAGGAACGTGATCCTGCTCACCGCTGGTATCGAAGAATCGAAATATGATGCCTCGGTACGAGGCGATGCGAACGGGTGAATCCGGCGGCTGGGGGACCAGGGCTCGAAAAGCCACCTACTCCCAACCAGTCCCGACTGGCCCCGAGCCTACCTCCATCGTGCGCCCGGAAGCAGGGGAGGTAAAAATCACTTCATCCCTCCTCAGGGCCATAGCTCGGTGGTATCCCAACCATCATCATCGCCCACGTACCGAAACCTCCACCTCGTGGCCCTCTCAGGGTCGCTAAGGTCCACCTTGTCGACATCGTCGGGAACCAGGACCACGACCCGAAAGTTCTTCCTCGCAATCTCGTCGTGCAGGTCCTCGACGGTCTGGCCCAGCCCGAGGCCCTCCCCGCCAGCTCCCTCCCCCACGGGCCTCCCGGGCGGCGGGTTCCTGAATGTCCCTCTCATGCCCGGGCTCAGGTTCCCAAAGTGAGCAGTCACCTCCCTCTCCCAGCTGAACGTACCCTCGCCGACCGTCCTCACCCCCCTCGAGACCGCCTCCCTGACGCGCACGGCGCGCGGGTCATCGGACTCTACGTCCGGGCCGAGCAGGTACGCCTTCCCGCTCAGTCTCCACTGAGTCATGACGTCGGGCACCCAGAAAACAGCCTCGTAGGCTCCGCCCCCGTCCGTCCCGGGGGTATCGGACGGAGCATCGCCCTCCTCCAGTGATAACAAGGACGGCGCAATCTCCCCCGCCTTGTCCATCCGTGCGTCGGTCGTGATGGTGAGATGATCGCTCTCGAAGACGGGCGGGTTCCGCGGGGCCGGGTTCTTAGGGTTCTCCGCGAGGGAGCCCCACATGCCGCGGAAGACTACGGTCCTCACGCGTGGGGTGGCGAGGGAGGATGGCCCGGTGGCGGGACGGACGGTGCTGAGGGCGCAGAGGGGGCTCTCCAGCCTGGCGAGGTGGGAGAGGAATTCGGCGCGCCAAGGCGCTGGGGCCGATGCTGCTGCTGATGACATGGCGCGGTAGGTCTGACGAGATATGAGTAGGTGCGGGATCCTTCTCATTTCCCAGCGGGGAATGAATGATTTTTTTTTTGGTGTGCGTATGTTTGTGTGGAGGAAGAGGAAGGATGGAGGGGGGAAGACGTACGAGCGTATGTGTGAGTAAGTTTGAGCGGAGAGGGGCGCTACATACGGCAATGATGCAATCCGGATTCTCCATGGATTTGACGGTCCCTCCTGCCTTCAAAGCATGACGATACGATACCGAGATTCAGCTATCTACGGAGTACACGCTAAACTTTTCAGGGAGATAATAGAAAACCACCAACACCGAACTATAGACCTCCTGCAGCTCAATATGGAGGGACGAAAGAATTCTAGCACAATACTGTGCTGTCGTGGGTTAAGTCTTAGCCACCCGTCGGCTACTAGTATCGGTGGTTACTTGTATCCGCACAAGAGCCCATCGCACGACCATTTCCCGGGCGATTTTGCGGATAATAAGGGAGCTGGAGGGCGAAGCTGATCTAGAGATTCGAAGAAGCTCTTATTGACACCATACAGCATATGGGAGAACTCTCTGCTTAGATAAACACAGTGGCACAAGTTCTGACGCGATGAACACCAGCTCTCGTATTCCATCGTATTCACCTGCCGAGACCGTTTGTAAGCTGTTCTGTCTCCTCTTATTGGATAAAGGCTTGAAGCTGGGGCCCGCAATTCCTTCTTGGACACTTCAGTGCTGGTGACAGACTGACCCAGCCTGAAAGAGACACCACTGCCGACACTGCCGCAAGAGGGCGAGAGGGGCGCAGCACCATAGCTCCAAATTCCCCAGCGGAGCGGAGCCGCGTCAAGTGCACCTTCCAAACATAGTCTGAGCAAAACCTGTCCGCTCCTTCCCAAGGCAGCCATTCCTTCCTCGCCGAGACCCGTCTGGCTCGACGAACACCTTCCCCCTCCTCGTACCCGTACTCATCCGAGTAGTCGGCCCCTAGTGAACGCAATTATCCCGCCTTTTTTTTTGTAGTCTGGCAGGAAATACCCACTGCAGAAAGCGCTTCTGTGCTCTCTTGCCTGGCTGCCTGGCGTCTCCGTTTTCGTCCTACCCGGCTGCTTGGCGCCACCTGCGCGACTCTATACGTTTGCGACATTTCCCCCACTTCTCCCTCCCTCGTGGTCGGTCGTCATCACCGATACGCGCCCTTTCTCGCGAGAGTGGGCCTGGATGGCCAAATACACCGCAATGCGTAGCATCACCGGAGCTGCTATTGTGGTTCTTCTTACCGCTGTGAATGCTTTGGGTGAGTTTTGAATGTGCTTTTTTTTTTTCCCTCCCCAGCATTATGTGCCTCTATTCCACTCCCTCCGTATAGTATCTCTGGCGTTTCTCCTAGTGTGTTTTGTATTGTGTACCTGTAGTTGACTTCCAATCAACCCGCCAGGCACGTCAACTGCCGTGATACCGCTCGACCTCGGCAAACATGACTTCGGCCGCGAACTGGTATGTCTTCCCTTATCTTCTCTTCATTGTGGGATATGATCTGTAGAACGGGAGTCTAAGACTGGGAACGCTGTGATAATGCTAGACCCTCCTCTTCACCGTTGCCGAGTCTACCGAACCATGTGGCCCTTCGGACATTCAGATCAATGGCCAACCGCTGAGCACCAAGGCCGGACAAACCGGCCGTGACACTATTATTGAAGACTACGGCTCCGAGCTAGTCGCCTCGTGGTCTCTCCAGTGCGCCGAGGTTGGCGGTAAGCCGGTCCATCAAACAATCGACATCCGCATCGAGTCTCTCGATGGAGTCGAATATGAGGACGTCGTCTTCACCGTCGAGTTCCACCAATCCAACCCCCTTGCCATCCTCGGTGTTGACGGGCCCATGGTCGATGTCCCCGCGGTAGACGTCAGCGGCGGGTATGACCACGACTTCTGGGCCCAGCATCACAGCGGGGACGAAGAAGGGTCGGGCGTGGAGATCGGGGCTGCCAAGTCGGAGATCCAGTTCCTCCGCATCCAGCAGCGTGAGATCGGTGACAGGATCAAGGAGCTAGAGAAGTTCATCCGGGAGTCCGAGGGGAAGGGTGGAGAGTGCCGAGGTCCGATCCGGTGCTTTGTGAGGACTATCTTCGACAAGGTCGCGGGGGTGGCGTCGGCGGCCTACGAGACCGTCATGGGCCCTGGCCCGAAGGACGACTCCTCCCACAGCGACTACCCCCACCGCAACGGGAGTGACACGAGCCCGACGCCGCCCTCGCCCAAAAGGCCCCAATGGCAACGGCCTTTCTGCCCGTGTGCTCCTTCATCGGCTCCCACCGTGCCGATCCCGCCAACGGATCCAGAGCCTGAAGCTCCCCCGGCCGTAGACGATAAGCCCGCAGTCTTGCCGGACGTACCCGATTACACCAGCCCACACCTAGATCCGCCCAAGCTAGACATCCCTCACGATATCCTCGATGATAATAAAGACAAGACTCCGGAGGCTATCCAACCAGTAAGTTACACCCCCATTTCCCCTCCAACCCCCTTTTTTTTTTCGAGCCCCTTTCCCGGGGAATACTTTAAGTTCCGTGACAAAAGCTGACAATGTTACAGACTGACTTCTCCGCTGCCCGTCGCTCCCTCATCACGCTCCTATTCATCTCTCTAGTCATCGCTGCCTTCATCCTCATCCGCCGCGGCAAAGACGTCCTTCACCGTCATGGAAGAGACCTCCTCATCCGCTGGCGCCACTTCCTCACCGCCCGCCGCATACGACGCCGCCATCGACAACGGGCCGCCTTCATCACCTACATCCGCACCCTGTTCCCCGGCATCCCCTCGCCGCAGTGCGATGCGGACATGGAGCAACAGCACCAGCCCCAGCCACCTCCCGTCGAGGACATGATGCAGAGGACGCAGCGCTCGCAGTCTGACGCCTCAAACACCATGGAGCAGGACCTCGCGCAGTTCCGTGCCGCGGTCGACATGGTTGGGCACATGGTGGCCACCGGCGGGGAGCAGCGGCCCCAGCAGCAGCAGCAATACCGCGCCGGCGCTGACGCAGGCGGCGTGGCGGGTCTGGCGGGCATACACGATGCCTTCACTAGACGGCCGGGCTCCGTCGGGTATCCCTACCCGCAGGATCTACCGCCCGCCTACGAGTCCGAGGAAGAGGATTCGCCCATGCTGTCGTCTGTCTCTGATGGGTTTAGGCAGGGGTACGGCTCGTCCGGGTACACGCCGGGACGGGATGGCTCGTTGGATGGGAACGCTGACCCGCTGGGATACCGCAAGCCGTGATCTTGGGGTTGTTGTTCTTCTCGTCGGGCGCGTTGCGTTTAGCGAAGGTCATGCTATGTGTGCTTTTATACGCTTTTGGGTTCAGGGCTGGCGGTAATCTTTTTTTTCCTCTTTCCGTTCGGGCGTTTTGGGGATATCACGGACCAAGTAATAGGCTCATCAGGGAGGGCTTCGGGGGAGGGGCGTTATTTCTAAGAACAGCTGTGGGATTAACAATGGCGTATAGGTACATGTTCTTTATATCACATTCATCTAATCATTGGGTATATACCAACTCGACAGCCTTTACGTGGTACCTTTTGTACTTCTCGCCAGACCTCCCCTTTCCGCCGGGAGGTATTGCGGTTCCCGGTGCTGCGGATGCCGCGGAGTTATCCGAATACAAATGCCTCAAAGTTCCTTCCTATCCTCTCCACGCCATCCCTCAGCTCCCACCCCTTGACCTCACATACTCGTCTATACATGTCCTCTAGCGCGTCATCCATCTCCGCCCCCGCCGCGTGCAGATCACTCTCGACCAGTATCCTGTCGCCCGGTATCTCCCCCACCACGTCGGCGAAGCGCTCCGCGCCCGACGACGTGCCCAGGTTGACGGCCATGGAGAGCGAGAAGTACACGTCCGCGGGGACCTGGGGCTTGAGGTAGCGGCGGAGGACCTCCGTCGAGCCGCTGAAGGAGTGGAGGCAGATGCGCGGCGGGAAGGGCTTCCCCTTCACGTCCCCGGCGCCCTTATCCTTGCTAGCTTCTTTCCGGGCTGGGCGGTCCTGATCCTGGTCCTGGTCCTCGTCCTCGTCCTCCTCCGAGGAAGAAGACGACCAATCCTCGGCGTGGGGCGCGACGCGGTTCCGCTCCCGCTTGGAGAGGACGTCCCTCTCGTAGCCCTTCCACAGCGCGGCTATGGTGTCGTAGAGGACCCCGTGCGCCTGCACGCCGTGCACGCTGACGGGGAGGCCCAGCTCGCCCGCGAGTGCGAGATGCGCGCGGAAGACGGCGACCTGGTGCGCCATGGTCACGCCGTGGGGGCTCAGCTTGCGGCCCTCCCGCCCGCCGGGCGTGAGGGACTCGTCGCGCGGGGGCCCGCCATCGGCCCACTTCCCCGGGAGGCGGAACGCCTTGTCGAGGCCGATCTCGCCCACCAGGGCCGCGCCGGGGTGGGCGGCGAGTCGGGAGCGCGTGGCGGTTAGGAACGCGGAGAGGCTCGTGGGCGTGGGGAGCTGGGCGATGAAGGACGGGTCCGTGGGGGGTGGGGCGAGGATGGAGGCGTAGTGTTTCGCCTTGAAGTCCTCTACTGCCTCTGTGTTTGTGGGGTCGGGCGGTAGAGTGGGGGCCGCGGCATCAGTGTCGTTTAGGAGCTGGTGCGAGAACCAGGGGTGCCAGCCGAACGAGGGAATGACCTTCGCGGAGGAAGAGGAGGGGGTGGTGGTGGTGGTTTCCGGAGCTGAGAAGTCGGACTTGTGGGTTGCGCCGAGCCTGGAGGCCACCTCGCTCACTAGGTCCTGGTCCTGGGACCGCGTGGCCATTATGGCGAGGCCACGGGCCTTCATGCCGGGTATGAGAGCGACGGAAGCCATGGTGTCGGTGGGGTGGCAGTGGGCGTCGAATGCGCCGGCGTCCCAGGGGAAGTTGGGTGCTCCCGCGTCCTGGCGTGTATGGGAGCCGCCATGGCTACCTCCGCCGTCGCCGCACATTTTTTAAGACCGGGGGGCTTGGGGGCGGAGTGACTGTTTGGGGTGTTCTCGGGGTTTGGGGCCTGGTAAATATGTACGTGTAAAGGTAAAACTCCTTGCAATACAGTGTGCGTTTATTTTTTTTAAGCTTGCTCGTGGTGATGACTGCTTTTGGCGATGTGTAACGAGGTGTCGTCACCCTCCATGTTGGTGTAAACGGCGGGGTCGCCCTGCCTGAGCGCGGTGCGGGGTAGGAGAGCTACCGGTTTAGTGGGGGCGGGGAAGCTCAACCAGTGTGGCCCTAGCGTTCTGCAATACCCCGCAGAGGCCGCAGGCTGCACGGCGGCTACATACAAGTAGCTCTTGAAGCCGAGTCAGGATTTCTCTTACACTCACAAACGGAAATCGGATTGGAGGCGTAGGATCCTGGAATTGGGTATTGAGTCACACAATGTTATCTATGTGATGATATATTTCTTACACAGACTGGTAAGTCTTGATAGCATCAAGGTGACATGCACGTTGTTTGAAAGTGTCGTAGAGTTTCTGATGCCTCTAGGTTGTAGTAAATGATCATGACTTCAGGAGCGGCGCCCTTGAGAACTGCTAGAGATGAGCATAGTACTATAAATCTGACACACCCAGTTGCTCTGTGTGGCGGGCCGGAGGCCAACGCGACAGGGAAAGGGAGATTAGACAACGATGAGAGTTAAGTGGCAGCGCCATGGCGTCTATGACAACTTTACCCCCCTATCAAAGTTGTTCAATTCGCCTTACCTTCTTATCATCCCTGACATCCTGCTGCCCCCCTCGATAAGCAAGTTCCACTGACCATTCAGTTTTTATTCTTCAATGATTGCTTGATAGGCTTCTGGTGTGCTACAAATATGGCTGTCTTCTGGAATGGTGTCAGCCCACTTCTGAGTCTCGGTACTTACGCGCGTTGCACCGTGCATGTGATCGTCGCTACATGTACTGTTCGAGAAACGCCGAACACATCATGTCTTTGATAAAGTAAGAATCGGACCGCATCCTCACATTTTTTAAATGAAGCACGCGCCGACGACGATGCAAAACTCGGGGCATTCTGTCCTCGGAAAAGACTTGATCTAGGGAATTGGATATCCCTCACCCCGGACACCAACACACATACACACACACATACACACACACACACACACACATACACACACACACACACACGCACACTCACTACACAACCACCCACATGGCAATGTCCATCTTCACACCCCTAAAGGTCGTCGTCATCTCCTTCCTCACCCTCCTCACCTTCCCCCTCGCCATCCTCGCCGGCTTCACCACCACCCTCGCCTTCTCCGTCCTCCTCTTCCGCGTCTCCCTCGTCTACCTCGACTTCATCCTCTCCTTCTTCCCGGCTTACATCTTCGGCCGCAACACCTACAACCGCCGCCTCCAGAACTCGAGGACCTCCCCCATTCTCTCCACTCTGCCGCCCGATCCGGGCTACACCGCCGTCGGCACCATCCCCAGCACCGGCACCGGCACCTACACCCGCCCGCGCCGCCGCCGCCCCAGCTCCGGCAGCGCCGTCTCGTTCGAGACCATCACGCCGGTCATGGAGGAGGATCTCAGCCTCATGGCCAGCGCTGGCATGGACCGCGACTTCGAGGGCCTCGGCGGCTGGCGCGAGGGCGACGACGAGCTGTGGACGACCATCAACTCGCGCTTCGACATGTCCAACGGGGTGACCCCCTCCGTCGGGAAGAACCACTTCAGGACGCTCTCGGGCGGCAGCGGCCGCGTACCGCCTGGATCCGAGGCGGGGCTGACGATGAGGGCGAGGCCGAGGAGCCCCGCGCCGAGGAGGACGCCGCCGGCGTCTCCGAATACGTCAAAGGTGCGGACTCCGCAGTCGGGCGGCTTTCCGCCTGCTTACCACGGCTGCTAGTGAGGCGGCGGCGTCTAGCCTCCATCTAATAAGGATAGACCTTAACCTTCGGAGAGAGGGTCCCTTGGACCCTAGTTCCACGGGATTCTTTAGATAGTGGGGAGGCTTCGGGGGCTATCCATCATGAGATAATGATTTTCAAATTTTGAACCCTGTTTGATATGGAAAAAGGGGGGGTATTTGGGGTTAATTCGACCTTGGTGCTTTCTGCGAATATGAAATTTTGGGATTCTTGGCTAGGCTCGTTGGATCAACGTTCACGACTTCTACAGCGATGCAGGATATTGTATGACAACATGAGAATGGAGGACTCAAAGGATGGGCTCGTTTGGTTTCTATATGTCCCAATTTGACGGATTTCTCCCTCAGTCTGCTAGGACGGTCTTTGTGAGACTATGTATGGATATACTCTGATATGCAAATAGTTCATACACCACTCACTTACTCCCTTAGGATAACCCATGTCTAATATTAATCTCGTGTACTCATGAAGCCCACATAATCGTGGTCCAGGTCGATCCTAACGGGGATATCATACATATCCCAAAAAAACGCCATCCATGCATAAACAAAACCCATTTACTCCCAGACCCAGCCCCAGACCCAGCCGCCGTCCGCACTCCCACCACACCTAAAGACTCTGCCAGAAATAATTGGCGTAGAAGAACTTGGAGAACTTCTTATCCATATTCACGACGTGCACGTCCCCCTTCCGATCGTTCCTAACAATCGCCTTGGTGAACTCGCCCCCGTCCTCGTCCCTCTCGATCTCGATGCCCAGGCTCCTGTACACCTTGAGGCGCAGGAGCACCTCGTCCTCGACGAGGTCCCTCCTCCGCCCCCCGCCGCCGCCCTCGCCCCCGTCCCCCTCGACGCCCTGCAGCTCGAGCTCCTGCAGCCGCGCCGCGAGGTCGGCCGCCTGGAGCGCGAGCCGCTCCGTCTCCATCTCCATGTCCGACACGGCCTTGGCGGTGCGGAACTTCTGCGTGTCGAGGCGGGCGATCTCGGAGGCGTGGTCCGTCGCGGAGTGAGCTGATACTAGCTCTTCGTGCTGGGAGATCGCCGTGTTGAGGGAGCGACCTAGGCCTGTTTATGTCCCGTTTGCCGTTAGACACTTGGAAGAGAGAGTGGCTTTTGGGGAGGAAGTGGGGAGAGAATGGAAGGAAGAGGGATAGGATTTGGTTTTGGGGGGGGGGAGGGAAGAAGGCTTACGCTTCAAGGCTTGCTCAGCTTCGCGGACGCGCAGTTCGCGCGCCTGCTCGAGGGTGGAGATAGACTCGCTGATGCGCGAGATGGCGAGCTTGTCGGGGTTGATGTTGAAGCTGTTTATGGTTTGGTTGATGAGCTATTCGATTAAAAGGGGGCGCCGTTAGTCTCGATTCGATACGCTCATTCCCATCTTTCCCCTCTTTTTCATCGCATTTGTTCTCTCGTGGTGCGCATGGCATGGGTAACTTACAGTCGCGGGTTCCTCTGCGAGAAGCATGTTGGCGGTGTTCTGTTGTTCCGACTAGCAAAATTCGGGAAGAGCTGAGGTTACAAAATTCTAGCGCTCGGCGGACTTTTCGCGGTAAGTCGTGATGGGATATGGGAGGCACGTCGCGATCGTTACTGTAGGATGGAGATTAGGAGCGAGACTAGTTAGTAGGTGTTTAAAGTGTAGGAGTGGCGCACCATTTTGGCGTCGCGATCAATTTCAAGGAGTCAACACCCAGAATGACCCACGTTGCTCGGACAACTATCGCTTATCAGCACATGGAGAGGGAACATGTGGCAGGGGTGGGGCGGGGTTTCTGGCTGGGAAAAACCGCGGCTTCGTCATCACGCGCCAACTTGGTCAGAGAATACGTCGGTGGGCCCGAGCTTCTCTCTTTCCCTGCCCAAGCCAAGGCAGCACGACTGAAACACGAGAGGCGTAACGACCAGTTTTGACGAAGAGGACGACGACGAAAGAGACGACCAAGAAGAATTTTTCATCCGAAGAGCCCTTCTTTGCGTTCGGAAGCACTCCGCGTACTTAGTTGACTACTACAACTACAAGCTACCACACCACCTCACACCGAAAATGGTGTCCGAATTACCATGTGAGAATACACCGTCCGAATCTCCCCCATGCCTCACTTGGCTTCCGCGCGGGTTCACTGACTGGAATCTGGTACAGATGCGCTGGACGCCGAGACGTAAGGCTACCAGGACCGATCGCTACAGGCTATACACCGTACTTACCATTTCCAGGCCCCTCAACGACTCGGAACTCCGGGTCCTCCGCGACCAGTATGAGAAGGAGGGAGATATGACCAGCGTCCAGACCAAGTTCAACTACGCCTGGGTACGTGTCCTCACGATAAGCCCTCGCACACTCGAGGCCCAGCGCCCTCCCTACCCTCCCACCCCCCAAAAGCCCCGGAAGCCGTTCACCCCACTAACTCATCCTCCTTTCCTTCCAGGGGCTTGTGAAATCCAACTCCCGAGCCGACCAGCAGCTTGGCGTCCGCCTCCTCTCCGACATCTTCCGCGCGTCCCCCGAGCGCCGCCGCGAGTGCCTCTACTACCTCGCCTTGGGGAACTACAAGCTCGGCAACTACGGCGAGGCGAGGCGCTACAACGAGCGTCTGCTCGAGACGGAGCCAGCGAACCTCCAGGCGTCGAACCTGGCGACGCTCATAGACGACCGCGTGACGCGCGAGGGGCTCATGGGCGCGGCGATAGTAGGCGGCGTAGCGGTCGCGGCGGGCGCGGTGGGCGCTTTCCTGTTGAGGAACGCCAGGAAGAGGTGATTATTGATAGCTGGGGAATGGCCCCTCGCTGTGTTTTCTTTTTTAGTAGTCACTCCCCTCCCTTCCTCCCTCCCTCACCCTCCTTTCTGGCTCGCACCGTATATGATTACGCCTCTTTCACCTTGGGACCCGCGGTAGCTTTGGGCTAGCTGGACTGTCGGGAATGTATTTATTGTCACACAATGGCGCAAATGGGTAGCAGCAGTTGTCGCTTGCTGCTGAGGGCATGTATCTGCAAGGCAATGATATGATGATGCGGATATAGAGATATCGTGCTAGTCTCCTTTGACCCAGTTCCTGGCTGAGGCGGCCGTATTGACTCGGCGAGGTGTACCGCCAGCGATGGAATGGTGTCGCGCAAGATGTGTACGAGCAGTAGTGTAAGTGATGCCCGCCTGGCCGTGCCCGTTTCATTCCTCGTAGCCTAGTCGGAGTGTGGCAGCCTTTCGAGGCATGGGACCTATTTGCCACCTGAGCCGCATGTAGAAACGAGCAAGTGGCAAGGGGGCCAACCGCTTTCTAGAATATTCTAGTAAAGATAGAACGTACAAGTACAACATCCAGGAGTAATACTGAATGATGAATCATGGTTATATGTAATGACGAGTGTATTGGATTAGAGGATAGTATTGCGGTGGCGTGGCTTTCAACCCAACCTTAAAACAGTCAGAATCCCGATAACAGTATGCACCCGATTGGATTTGATATGAGCGATCGCCTTAAATAGGTAGACCAGATCTCAGGGCGGGTAGGCGTGGCGCGCACACTCCCTGCGTCGGCAGGTGCTTGTACTTGTACTTTAACAAGCATCACATCTGCGGGGCCTCTAACTAGCATCACGTCACCGTCGTCTCTTCAGACGAGCATCAGCCAGGCTACGAGTACTCGCCCATCTTCGCCCTTTATCCTAGAGCTCGACCCAACCCCTGTCGCTGCTCTTGAAATAAATAAACAGCCAGCCCTCTCTCTGCCTCCTCCTATGTGCAAGCAGCAGTACGCCTTAATCTCTTGACTAATCCGATCCGCTTCGAAACGTTCCATACATGTATTCCATGAAGTGTCCGCTGACCTCACTCGAGATGCCCCACCATCCTCCAACATAAACCTTCCACCTCGGATCTTGAACCTTTCGCTTCAGCCTTCAGCTGGAAGCGACCTATAACTATCTCTTGCATATTGAAGATAGAATCATCTCCTCTTTGCCACCGAGACCTTGCTTTATCAGCGCAGCGAAGTTTGATCACTCACCATCACCTCTCACAAACGACGGCCCGGGGAGTGTGACGCCAGCAAGCCGAGCCGAAACCGGTAGATGTACGAGCGAGTACCTTGACGTACCCACCCACGACCAGTGAATCCTCTTCTCAGCATATATCACCCCTACTCTAATATCTGCGACATTGACCTGCGCGTCCTTCAATCCCCTGGCCTACATTCCTTCTACGAAAGAACGTCTGTACATTCGAGCACCGACCTTTCGGCAGTTAACGGGACCTCTATATTCGCGCGCCTCTACTGCCCCACTATTTCGCCCAACAGCACCTGAGTATTAGCTCCTTTGAGACTCCCATCCCGGATTCCCCACCACATATTACATACCGCCCCCTCCCAACACAACGTCGTCGGACGTGACGGAGCTGGTGAAGGAGCATCGACAGGCGACGCCGAACCCATAATATCACAGCCCAGGGTTTCTGGGCGAACCTATGTTAAGATTTCCAGTCTGGCTTCCAGAGCGATTCGACTGGCCGGCCTCGTCGCTGGGCTTGGTCTCACAGCCTTGGCCGCTAGCCAACGCAACCAGGTCGCGAGGGGAATGGCGTCAAACACGAGTGGTGGCCGCGGGCGCCATCTCGATGCCAACGCCGGCCGTACCGTTGTCTTCTGTCATTCCTGTCAGAACGAGTGGTATGAGGACGAGGGGGGCCAGGAGCTTTGTCCGAGCTGCCGGAGCGAAATCGTCGAGCTCGTAGGTCACCCACCCCCACTTGCACTTGTGGACCGACCCCTCTACCTTGAAAGTTGTTGCTGAGTACTAACCGTCGTCGCTTTCCTCGCAGGTCTCGACCGATAATGATCCTAGAGAACTGTACGAGGAGGACCAGCTATTAGCTGGCCTATCGTCCGCCGGATCGCCCCCCCACCGCCATGCGGACGACTCGGACCCGGAAGAGGCGGATATAGAGGACCACATGCAGTATCCCGGAGGATTCGTGATGAACCAGAGGATATGGGACAGCAGGCGCCCCGAACACGGGACAGGAAGCCCTCGTGGCCGCGACCGCGACCCCCAACCACCAGGCGGTGGCGATCGCCCCCCGCCGGCGGAGGAAGGTGACGCCGTCTTCCGTCGATTTATCGACATGGTTGGCGGCTTCGGCATGAATAGGATGGCTCCCGGAGGCCCCATACATGAGCACACCACATTCCATACAGGAGGGGGTGGAATTAGGCGTACCACGTTCACCAGCCCGAACGGCATGCATACTACACATGTGACAATCACCTCTGGCCCTATTACTTTTGGCGCCGGGGGGACGAACCGGGATGAGTTTCCACAGTACGAACCCCCGACCTTTATTTTAATTGGTCTGGAGACGATATTAACTACGGCGTTAGGACTTTCCGGACGATATTAGCAGGCCTAGGACCTCTCCCACCTCCCCGACCTCCCCAAGAGGGCGAGGAGGGTGAGGATCGACCCGGCGACCAGGGCGCCCGGCGCGGGCCCCCCCACGACCTCCTCTCGAGCTTACAAGAGCTATTGAGCATCATGGTGGACCCAGCTAATGCCCGTCACGGCGATGCCGTGTACTCGCAGGAGGCTCTGGATAGAATCATCTCGGGTCTCATGGAGGCTAACCCCCAGTCTAATGCCGCGCCACCGGCAACGGAGAGCGCGATTGCCGGTCTCGAGAGGAAAAAGATGGACGAGGTGATGCTGGCCAAGGAGGGCGGCCATGTCGAATGCACGGTCTGCATCGACGAGATCAAAATCGGCGACGAGCTCGTATTCCTACCCTGCAAGCACTGGTTCCACGACGACTGTGTCGTAATGTGGCTAAAGGAGCACAACACATGCCCCATATGTCGAACCCCAATCGAGCAGAGCAACAGGACTAGGAGCGCGGGGCCCTCGGCGCAGCAACCACAGCAACAGCAGCAACAGCAGCAACAGCAGCAACAACAGCAACAACAGCAACATGAATCGCAGGGGTTACAGGGGGCGCAAAGTCAACCGCAGCAGCAGGGCCAGGGGCCACAGCAGCCGCCGTTCCGGGGTAGAACATTTGGATTCCCCATCTTTTTCGATGCAAGGGTGACCCCTCCTCAGGATACCAACAGCCCGAACCCCTCCTCGGGGGCCCCCCTCCTGGCGTGAGCAGCGATCGGGATAGTAGGTGGCCTAATTTTGGATCGCGGCGGAGCTCCTTGTCGCCGCCTAACACGTCGGATTCGGGATCCCGGACCAGGACGCGCAGTCCCTCGACGAATAGTCGGCGATCCGGGGCCGCGGCTAACGAGCAGAGTTCGCAGCGGGAGGGAGGGAGCCGCCCGTTTTCGTGGCTGCGGGACCGGTTTGGTGGGTCAGACAGGCGGCAGCCGTAGGCTTGTCTCCCAAGAACCCCCTTGCAAGGGATGCCCCGACCCCCCCCCCCCCCCACCTTGGTCACCTGGCCGATAACGAGGAATCTCCTCTTCTTTTCTCTTTCTTTCCGCTTTCCGGCCCATCCAGGACATAACTGAGGAAGTATGGACAGCACCTTTCAAGGCCGGCACAACATTTATTTATGCACTCTTTTCGTCCGGTCGGATGGGGGCTTTTGAGTAAGACTGAAGCGGGCAAGCTTTTATCTCTCCGTATAAACACATACATTGCGGTAATCATCCACGATCACGCTGTACATTAGCCCTTTTTTTTCGTCCCCTCGTTTTCCCTCCCGGATAGTGAGGCGTTATGGTCTTTCCTCTCACCTGCATTCTGTATCTGGAAAGGGGGGGTAAGAAGGGGAGGGGAGCGGTGATAACGCGCCCGGTTTTGGGTAGCGAGAAGGAATACTATACGTGCGGTAGAAGGATGGCCTACGAACGGGGGTCAAGGGTGTTTTATGGAGCCGAACCTATCGGTGGATCGAGCTTAGGGGAGACGAGGCAAACAGGATACGGATGAGGCGGGCGTGGATTCCGTGGTACCTAGGTACTCGTAGATGATAATGATGACGACTTGGCGTTTCTTACGAACTGTTTCATGTGCCCCCTTTGTGAGGGTGAGGTGGGATCCGAGCTTGCTTCAGACGATTGTATCCGATAAGCTGAGATGTGAAGTATGCAGGCGAACACTTTGAAGACCGTTGTGTATCCGATAAGCTGAGATGTGAAGCATACAGGCGAACTACTTTGAAGACCGTTGTGATGAGAAGAGGGGCGGGTGAGCTTCCTGGGATTGTTAACTCAGGGGAGGTGGGCGGGCCTGAGGTGTCAACTTGCCCGCCCTGGCTTTTGGGAAAGCTTGTTTCCAGGCGGGAATCCAAGACCGGGGACCACTATTGGCTGCCACACTTTTCCAGCGCCGATCTATTCCGAATGCCGGCTGGATTCAGGACTGATGTGCGGAAGGGGCGGTGGTGTTATTATACAGCCCCGGTATACTCGTGCTAGGATGCGCTGTCGTTGGACAGGGGCACGATGTTTGGAGAATGGGGGCTCTTGATAGGTAATATCCAGCAGCCTGGGTGGGTGGGATGCCAAGTTCAACCTTAACACCGATCCCCAACCCCAGCCGAGAAACTCTACGATGCCTTCGGGGTCTGAAGCTGAGCTTGCGGGGAACCGAGTACCTACTTGAACTCGCTCCTCACTAATAACATGAATTCACATCTCCTCGCACGCCCGCACGCATGAGGTGGGAGAGATAAGAGATGTGTGTCGGCGCACGTGACCACTCAGTCTCCTCCTTGTAGTACATATTCCAGGTAGGAGGTAGGGAGGGACATGCGTAAATTCCGGAAGTCGGAAGCGCCTGCCACGACAGTGGCGCCCGCCTCCCCCCACTCACCCCACGCCTAATAAAACATACTTGACAAATGGAGATGGACGGCGAACGCCCTGCTTGACCGAACATGTCCGCTGCGGGCGCTGCTTTCCCACATCTACTGGGTGCCCTTTCGTTCTTTCGAGGCATGACCTGCTCTATGCTCTGTGCCGAGTACCCTGGAAGTCCTGGCATGAAAACCCCGCCATCCATGTCTCGCGCTGTTGACCTTACTATACTTTGAGTGGACTTGCTACTTTTGGCTCCACCCCAAAAAGGGCCGGTCGGTCCTCCCTCCCCCCGGTTAGTTAACGACTAGCCTAATATTTCAAATTCCCCTCAGGAGAGAAAAAGAAGCAGCCCCCGATAATATTTAGTGGGACCCTAGAATCAACCTATCATCATCTCTCCGACGTGATTGACTCTACCTTTTCTTGGTCCCCTCCCCCCGAAAAAAATCCCCACAGTCACCACCCACCCGGTCCGAAGCTCGACACGAGGGAGAGGGAAAGACACCAGAATTGAAACCGCCACCTCGTGCTCACTTAAAGCGTATCTCTCATCAACCTCTACCCCCCCCCCCCCTTCTTCTCCTCCTCCTTCCACCCCATCCCCTCCCTAAGCCCCGCAATATAGGCTTGCATGGCTCTTCCCCCACCTGCCTATTCCTGCCCAGACTGGACTCTGTTTCCTCCAACTGGACCCGCCGCCTCTGCCGCCGCCGGCTTGACCGACCCTGGACGGACTCCGCGCGCGCTACGCAACGACTCAATTGGACCTCGCGACCAGGACATCCTAACTACAGCATCCCGCGTCTTCTAGGGATCCTTATCATGACTACTGAATTGGCTGCTCTCCCCGCAACCTGTTGCCGCATAATCGCGTGACCTCGTCCTCGTGATCGAGCGACTTCTTCCTCATCTCCAATCCTCCACTCTCCCACTACCCGAGTCCACTTAGCTCTATCGCCTCGCGCGCATTATCCTTCGCACCTATCTCCCACATCTTATCTTTCTCGCCCTTTCCATCCATCGCCTGCCTACGAGTGAACATCCTAGTCATCTCCCAAGTCTCCACACATAACCCCCGCCCTAATATCCTATTTGAGTGTGGGCAGTTATCGTGGCATATCCCGGCACCGGCACCGGCGCCGGCACTGGCACTGGCAATCTGCGGGGAATAATGGACTCGCAGATGGCGCCGCCTACAGGGCCGAGCGACCACCTCGGTCCTGACCCCCCAGCCCCCCCTGCTACGGGTACCAAGAAGAAAGCCCGCCGGAACGAAGAGGCCACTGCCCAAAAGCGCAGATGTGTAAGCACCGCATGCATCGCGTGTCGGAGGAGGAAATCCAAGTGTGACGGCGCCCTCCCCAGCTGCGCCGCGTGCGCCAGTGTATACGGGACCGAGTGCGTCTACGATCCCAATTCCGACCACCGCCGGAAGGGCGTCTACCGGGAGAAGACCGGCAACGTGAAGGCCCGGAACACCACCCTGCACGTGCTTCTCGACGCCATCATCAACGCCTCCGAGGACGACGTCTTCGACCTAGTGAACAGGGTTCGCACGGCTGACAGCCTCGATGCCGTCGCCGAGTCCATCCTGAACCACCAGGCGGCCAGGTCGAACGAGCCGGAACACGTAGTCGACTCCGGAAACGAGAGTCAGGATGATTCGGCCGTCGATGGGGAGCGGGATCTCGCCCGGAAGATGGGGGAGCTGCGGCTGGAGAACGGCATGGTCCGCTTCATCGGTGGTACCTCCCACTTGATACACTTAGGGTCGCCGACGGACACCAACCCGGAACCCGACGCACCACTGCTCCTGGCTGGGGAGAGCCCCATCACGAGTTGGACGAATGTCACCAAGGACCCGCAGCTTGTCGTCCACCTCATCAACATGTACTTTAACTGGCACTACCCCTACTTCACCACTCTTTCCAAGAGGTTGTTTTACCAGGACTTCCTCAGGGGGAGGCAGGCCTCCGCTCCCCACTGCTCATCCCTCCTCGTCAACGCCATGCTTGCACTAGGCTGCCACTTCACCGACGTGCCCGGCGCGTGCGCCGTAGCGGGCGAGAGCAAGACCAAGGGCGACCACTTCTTCGCGGAGGCCAAAAAGCTGATAGTCGAGAACGACGAGTACGAGAAGCCCCGGCTCACCACAGTCCAGGCGCTCGCACTCATGTCCGTCCGCGAGGCAGGCTGCGCTAGGGAGGCCAAGGGCTGGGTGTACAGCGGCATGAGCTTCCGGATGGCGCAGGATATCGGGCTGAACTTCAACGGGGGGTCCGTGGGCGCCCATGGGGAGACTCTGACCGAGCACGAGATCGACGCGCGGAGGATAACCTTCTGGGGCTGCTTCCTGTTCGACAAGTGCTGGTCCAATTACCTGGGCCGCCTACCGCAGATCCCGCAGAACACGTACAGCGTGCCCAAGTACGACGTCTTCCCGGACGAAGACGCCGAGATGTGGTCGCCGTACACGGACAACGGGTTCGATCAGACCTCGACGCAGGCGTCGCGGACGAGAGCCGTTGGGCTCGAGCTGTCAAAGCTATCCGAGATTAGCAGCGACCTCCTCATCTTCTTCTATCATCCTAGCCATATCGGCATGTCTAGCGGGAAGTCGGTCGAGCTGAAGAAACTCAGCGAACTTCACCGTAGGCTCGAGGAATGGCGGCAGTCGCTCCCCAAGGAATTTGAGCCGCGGGACGGGCAACTTCCCAACGTGATATTAATGCAGTGAGTATCCCCCCCCCCCGGCCGCCTTAACCTCCTTTTATTTTTTTCTAGCCCTTAGCCCAACGCGAGAGGTAGAGATCTGTTGTACTGACCTGATGCCTTCACAGCATGTTCTTCCATCTCCAGTACATACACCTCTTCCGCCCATTCCTCAAATACACCCCTGAGGCCTCCCCCCTACCCTCACACGTATCACCTCGCCGCATCTGCACTGCCAATGCCATCGCCATATCCAAGCTCATCCGGCTCTACAAGAAGAGCTGGAACCTCCGCCAGATCTGCAACATCGCTGTGTACATGGTCCACAGCGCCTGCACCATCCACCTCCTCAACCTCCCCGAGAAGACGTCGAAGCGCGACATCATCCACGGCGTAAAGCACCTCGAGGAAATCGCGGAGGACTGGCTCTGCGCGCGGCGGACCCTGGGCATCCTGAGCGTGCTGTCCAGGAAGTGGAATTGCGAGCTGCCGGAGGAGGCGAGGGTGGTGCTTCAGCGGACCGACGAGAAGTACGGCACCTTCAGCACCGCCGAGGTACCCTCCCCCAGCAGTGGGGTCTCGCCAGCAGCCGCGGACGCCCCGTCCCCAGAGTACCACGCCTCCCTGCAACCGGAGCAGCAGTACCCGCCCATGATGACCTACGAGCAGCTCCGAAACAGAGACCACATGATGCGCCAGGCCGCCACCACCGCCCTCAACACCCCTACCTCCCTCCCGCCCCTCTCCGCAACAGGCCAGCAGCAGCAGCAGCAGCAACAACAACACCAACAGCACCAACAGCGCTCCCTCCCTCTACCCGTCTCGAGCCAAGACCTCTCCTCGGACTGGGGGCCGCCCCTCCGGACGACACCCACGTTGCCCCCCACCTACCGCCGACACCCCTCATTCCCGCCCATAAGGGGACCCTCCAGCGCCGTGACCTCGTCCCGGACCTCGCGCTCGACGACCCGCAACGTGTCTCCGAATATCCTAGGTGAACATGCCATCGATGGGCAGAACTGGTACCTCAACGACGGCGTCCGCTGGCACCAGAATTTTGAGTCGTGGGCCATCCCACCCGGCACGTCGGCGGGGGGTGGAGCGGGCGGGAGCGTGAGCGGTGGTGGGAGCAGCACCGGGAACCTGCTGGCCCGGAGCCCCGCTGTTCCGGAACAGTTCACCTTCCGGAGGGTGGAGGACGGGTACGGCCTAGACCCGATGAACATGGGGTCGGGGTGGTTATCGGGGTTAGATTGAGCCCCCCCCCAAAAAAAAACACAAGCCAGACTCATTCTTCTCATGTATATCAATCACCCTCTCTCTCTTGCCCCTGAGAAGTGAGCCTTTCCCGTCTGGGACGGGGGAAGGAAGAGTCGGGTCGGTCCTGCCTGGCTGTTAGGGCCCTGTCTAGAAGAA
>ONZQ02000003.1:2156258-2313489 GCA_900312665.1 Cephalotrichum gorgonifer | reverse complement strand
GCGTCGGGGCGGATCATTGTGACTTGGTAAGAAAGCATGCTTTTGTTCTGTTTCCTCGGATTTTAGGAGTATTTTGTTTTCCCCTTCTCTTTTCTTGGGTGGGTTTGGAGATGGAGGGTGATTCTATGGGAATCTAAGTGACTAGAAGAGGTGGTTCTAGATGTAGAACAATACAATATCCCGGATGATAAATATATCCCCCCAAAGACAAACAACGACAGCAGAGTGTAGCTGACATCACTGTAGATGTTCCATACTGGTCAATCGTACTCTTCACCCAACTTAGCTGCTTTATATACCTACCTAGCTGCACCCGATAGCACGCCGAAATCTCCGTCCCCAACACATTGTGAAAACAGCTTTGCCCCAAACATCATCACCAAGAGAAGAAATAAAAAAAAAATGTTTAAAACCATTCTCATTACCAGCTCTTAGCTAACCCTCATTTTAGACCTGAAGAGGAGAGAAAAACAATAAAGATAAAAGTGTTAATAAACAAAACATGTTCGCCTAAGCCTCATTCCATCATATTCAGTACATCACAAGTTCAGACCAAGAGATGCCCCCAAACGAAACAAAAGACACTCAGCTGGTTTCCCGATATCCACAAATACCAAACCCCCCCTTTTTCCCCCCGCCAAAAAGCAAAACCTCCTCAAATAATTCCCGTGATATCTTCCCCTTATACGCCGCTGTGTACCCCCTCCCCGGGCCCCCGGTTTACCTGCAAAGCAAAACTCCTATCTGTCCGCAGCCCCAACTTGTTGCAATCTTCCCTCGGAATCAAAGACAAAACCACACAACATACAAGAAAGATGAAAAGAAACATTACAACGCGAGAACATTACAATGCGAGCCCAGTACCGTCCCCAGTCCACCGGTATAGCGAGAGCAGCTCCCGCCTCCGCTGATGCTGCTCCCCGAGATCCTCCGGCACGCGGCCCCGGACCTGGGCAAGCGCGCTGCGCATGACCCTGCTAAAGTTCCGCTGATACTCGGTGTTTAGTGTCACCACGCATGCCTCGTGGGCGCGGATTATCGTCTCGCACGCCTTAACCACGCTGGGCGACGCCTCCAGCTGCAGCTTGTCGGCGATGAGGAGGAGGAGGAAGGAGCCCTGGAGGAGGTAAATCCCGAAGAAGAACGGCATGAACTCCAGGCCAGGGTCGTACTCGAGGATGTTGCTGATGGCTTCGGCGGCCGAGACGGCGTGTCCTGTGGCCGTGATGAAGCCCTGCGACGAGATCCACAGGTCATTGTCGTCGAGCAGGTGGATCGGATCCCACTTCCCAGTTAACAGGATGTGCAGGACGTGCATGACATGGGTGCCGTATGCCATCACGATCCGCGTCTGGATGTCGCTCTCGGTCATTCGCGCGGACGAATTGTTCGTATGAACCGAGTGCCCAGATGGAGAGCCAGCTTCTACCCCAGGTGCGCCGTGCTCGCCGACCATCTCAGTCGCCCCTTGCTCCTGCTTGTCCTCGCCGACGCCGTTGGCGCTTCGGGAATGGTTCTGCTCGAACCGTTTCAGGCTGCGCTCATAAGCCTCAAGGTGCCGCGCAATTTCAGCTGCCTGGTCGTCCCACTCCCGAGCCGAGCGGAAGCCCACACCGAACCGGGGATGGTTGCGCGCGTGGTGGAGGTCGACAATCTCGCCGAGAATGGCCATCAGGGGGAGGAAGTAGCCGAAGATGCTGTGTCCAGTGCACTCAAAGTGAGGGCCACGGATACGGACGATCTGGCCGTTGGCATTCTCCGTACCTGGTGCCGAGTTGAGAACATTGGGGTCGGCGTTCGCATTAGCATATAACCGGAAGTCTCCATTCTGCCACGCGCTCTCGTCCATGGGCTGCATGAGTCCATCGCATTCGATATCGAGCAGGAAAAGCGGTCGGTTGTAGCAGAGTGCCAGGTGGCGGTCGACGATGTAGACGAGCCACCAGATCCGACGCCGCTCCTCGCGCTCCTCCTCTGAAATAGCCCCCGGGCCGGTCATGTCATCATCGGCCTCCCCATCCGCGTCACCATTATCGCCGCCGCCGCCCATCGACGTCGGTGACGGCGGCAGTTCGCGGCCGAGCTTGAGCTCGCGCGCAAGAGACCAAGCCGCATTCCACCACCGAAGGCTGGCACCCTTGTACTCGCTCGCGGACACAACAGTAGCTAAATGGATGTATGTGATCACGTCGTCAAGTGTGCCGGCAGCTCCGAAGGCACCGGATTCGCCGGTGAGCGCGTCCATGCTAATGCTGCCAGGGAGCGCAACGCCAAGGCCACCAAGAGCAACGCCGTCGATAACAGGGCTCGATACCGGCGACGCATCCCCAGAAGGCGTGTGGATAAGGGGCTTGAGAAGGCTGACTGTGAGTTCCAGCAACTTCTGGCAAATCTTTCCCCTGGCAGATGGGACGCTGGTAAGGAACTGAGCGTCACTCGTCTGCGCTGCGACCCAGAGAATGCTGGCAAGGAGCGCGGGCTGGCACCTCCTGGGCTTCTCGTGATCAAGGAAGGTTCGCTTGCGGAAAACGTATCCGAGAACGAATGGGGACATTGGGTGGATTTGAGCGGAGGAAGAGGACGCAAAGTAGAGATCGATGAGGTCGCAGGCGAGAGATGCGGGGATAATGTTGCCCAAGTGAGGGATGAGGGGTTCGAGTACAGGATAGCGGAGATGAGATGGGGCAAAGCTGGGCTGCTGCGGCACGTGAGGCTGGTACTGAGCAGGCGGCGAACCCATGGGGATGTTCCACCCCGGAGACGCGGTTTCGCCGCTCATGGGGTAAGAGGTGAGAGGGCTGGCCGCCATGCGGAAGGGCGCGTTGTTAGAGAAGTTGGTGGGGCTCTGTGTCTGGATGGCGTATGGGAGGTCGGGGTAGTTGGACATGTTGCCCTGGTTGGGTGGATACCCGTTGTGAGGGGGACCGTTCATCATGGGGCCGCCCATTCCCTGCCTCTCATATCCAGGGTGGACATTTCCATACCCGTTTAGGTCGAGGGCTGACGGGTTGTCGAGGTGGTCTCGCTCCATTCCGGGGTGGCCCATGTGAGGTTGGCCGCCCATCTCGCCGAGGCTGTCGAGGCTGCTGGTCCTTTGGCTCTGTCGCATAGCCTCTTCAGTCATGTCGTTCATGGCCTTCTGGTCCGCGTTGGGATGCCCGTCGTTGGACAGCGGCTGCATGTGCTTGTTGGACGATCCGTTGGGTGACTGAGCATCGTCCTGCTCGTTGTCGCCGGCGGGTGACGAGGACTTCTGGCCATTCTGACTGCTGGCCGCGGCCTGTGCGGCTTGTTGCGCGAGATCCTTTCGCGAAGCCTTGCCCCGCTTCTTCCTCTCTCGGATGTATTCGCAGCCAAGGCCGAATTCTGAGGGGACGAGATGTGTTAGTGTGATCTGAGTCTGCTGAGTTAAGTGTGGACACCCGCTCTTGTCGAGCTCGGCCCGCTTCCCACAGTTTGGACTTACCAACGCAATGCGCACACGGGTGCTGGCCATCACATTTCGTTCTGAGCTGGTTGCACTGGTCGCATGCCCGGCTGATCCTTCTCCGAATAGGACCCGCTGCACTCGATGACCGCTGGGGGCCATAGGGATGCTGCCTGTGCTTTTGCTGGTGCCCCGGCCTGACCATGTGGGGGTTCACGCCGACATGTTGCTGGAGCTGCTGAAGGGCGTAGTGAGGGCCTTGCGGCATGCCCTCGAGGCCGTTGGAGTGGAGATGGGGGTTGGGGACATGCCCGTTTGAGAGGAGGGTGGAGGTGGGCATGGTATGGTAGGGAGAGAACCGGTGAAGCGGATTAGACAACATGTTGTCCGGAGGGTAAAACGGTGAATCGGCGTGTCGAGACAGCTTGGCGGATGACGTGTTAGTCGAGGGTGTTTTTTTGTATTAGATGGCAGAAAGCGTCAAAGAAGAAGGGAGGCAGAAAGAGGCAGAAAGAATCATGAAAGCGCGAGCAACGAAGGTGAAGACGGAGCTGACTTCGAACGAGTGCAAGAAGTTGGTTGAAGTGTTGGTCAGCGACGCCTATGGGGCAGAGTATTGTTCGAGATGACGGAAGAGATGTGAAGCTTGAATGACAAGACAGTGAAGGTGGTGGAGTGCAAAGTGGAGGGGGACGTTGTATCTATATCTTCATTTTTCTCTTGCTAGGCGAAAATGGGCGGGATGGCATGGTATGAGAATCCACTCCCCACTCCACCTCCGTACACACCTGCAAGGACCCAGTGAGCGGTACTTGGACGGACCGATGTGTCATTTTGTGGGGAAAGTGGTGGGAATGGTCTTAACGAAAGGCATTAAGCATGGGCCGGGGAGAGGGAAGACAGGCACGAGGAGCAGGCACTCAGACATGGACCCAGACCTGGACCCAGACGACAGCGAGAGGCCAGTGAGGTAGGTGATCGGCATCGTTGGGGACGAACGGGACCATTGTTCGTTTGCTCCGGTGCCCGTAGGACCACCCCCAGATTGGACACACCTCCATAAACTAGATGTACATTGTAGATGGGATGGTGGGGTTGGGGTAAGGGAAGGAGCAATCCGCGAGCAGGTAGGCGGGGGGCGGGGGGTGGCGGTATGACACGGGATTCCTCGACTGGAGGTTGACCATCGACATGGAAGGAACGACGGGAAAGGGATGGATGAGGGGGAGGAAGGGGGGGGGGGGTGGGAGGGCGTGGTATTTTGGATTTTGTCAAGGGGGGGGTGTGAAGCCCGCAGATTGAGAGTGGAAACTTCCCCTGTCAATAGCACCAGGGCGTTAAGAACAACAAGGAGCCTGGGTAGTGCTTCGTCCGGACCAGCCTTTCGCCTCCACTGGGAAACTCGTACTCGCATATGGGGGAGCATGTGGCATGGGGGCATAAGAAAGCGGGAGCGCGGAAACGGTGAGAGGAACATACAGAGTAGCCTTGGCGGGCTTTGATTATCGTCGGCTTGAGTCTCAGCGCTCTTCCGAGCCCCTCTCTCCGGAAATCGCCCGTCGGAGGGGTTTACTCGTAGCTCTGCGGCACAATTCTGGACCAGAAAGAAGGCTTCTGGGTTAGATCTGGTTCGGGTCTGCACGACTGAGACCAGACCGGAATTCAGGTGGGTGATGTTTTGGCTTCGGATAAGGGCGTGTTTTGTCGTCAGGTCTGGCGTCCACCTTTCGTAGTGGTGGTGGTTGGCGGTGGCTAGCGGTGGTCGTCGTCGCTGCTGTCTGTCTGTCCGTCCGTTTGAGATGGTGTATGGTCTGGATACCTCTTAACTCGTCCTGCTATAGCTCCTTGGTCCTTTCCTGCACTTAGTCGGAAACTACTCGGGTCAGCCAGTTTGGAGTGCGCAGCTCGTGCTGGTATGCGACACGGGCTCGCAACCGAATGCTTCCCACTCGGCCGTTCGATAGGAGCCGACGAAATTCGGGTGTCGTTTGTGGTCGAATAAGAACAAGTCGAGTCCGGCGAGGGGGTTTCCTATCCCCTCTTATCGTCGTTAAAGCCTTCGTTCGCCCTACGGAAGCCGGTCTGCGATGTGCTTCTGAGCTCTCAGTGGGACGGGTTCCGTGAAGCAGTGGGTTACACTTCTACGGCCGAAGGCGTCTGGCGTATTGTTCGTGGGCTTGGTTCAACGCGGTTTCCTGTGGGGGACTAATATCGGCGGCCCTCCCATATAAATTAATTGCCCGAGTAATATACAGCAGTCCGAGGAGAGAGAGGTAGAGTTGATGAGGCGGAACACGGGAGTGAAAAACGAAGTGATGTTGTGTCGGCGCGGCGGGTCGGCGTGGCGTGGCAATGCCTTGAACTCGGGAACTGGTACTGGAGGGGGGAGAAAATATTAAAACCGACAGTTTATTATTCTTCACGAGATCAGAAGGTGGAAGATAAAATTGGGCCCCAGAGAATTCTTTATACGGAAGGAAGAGCGAACGCGGGTCTTGACTCTTTCGCTCCTTCCACTTGCTACGATGTACTTTTCTTCCCCACTGACTTCCCCACTGGCTCCTTCCTCTCCCCACTGGCGGTGGTTGGCTTGACCCATGGGGAGAGGGAGGGGAGGAGGGCACTTTTGCATCTTGTCCAACGAGAGAAATGAACCGCCACGCTGAATGGTGGGGCTACGTGGGGACTGAGAAGTGAGAGTCGCATTGTCGGGCTGTAAGTAGATTAGCTTTAGGGGCAGGGATTCTGGCAGTGCTTGAGAGAGGGGGTGACAATGGAGAACTGCTCCACAACGCTAGTCAAATCTAACCCAAGAACGGGAGTTCTCCTTGGTGTTCACGAATATTAATAAGGAACAGGATAGGAGGAGTCCCCGGCATCAGTCTTCGGTACAAGCATTACGAGAACAAGTACGAATATGAGTGCCAAACTCGGAATGGGTGGCATTGAGTGCCTGCGATCAATCTGTATGATGCCTCACCATGGGCTTCTCACAGTGGTTTGAGGTCTTCGGGGCGAAATTAGAAAATGGGAATCCGTCGGATGGCCCTCGGAAAAAAAGTTTGCCTACTTCGTACTAGTCGTCTCTACCGTACTTGACCCTTACCTCGTGACTGCCGTTCGGCGATTCCTCCTTTGCTAGTCTCCGAAGTGGACACCGCCAACTATGTGTAGCACCACAGCCCCGAGGAACGAACCATACCTGGAATACCTCTATTACGTCTTCGCCTTTGCCTTCGCCTTGCTAGCTTCCTCGGATTAGAGGGCGGTGTGCGAGGAGTTGTATGGGTGGCTGCTATAGTTTTATTGGGTCGGTGAGGAGTCCGCCGAGTTCGGCTTCAAGCTCAGTTTGTTGTCGCCTTTTTTCGACTCTTCTCGGCAATGACGACTGTGGGCCGGCCGGCTAGCGTCGCTCTCCTCGGCCGGGGTGGCCGCCCCTCGAACATTTCTTATTACAGAATCCCAAGAGAGCCATCCCATCCGGTACCCCCGCCCACACTCCTGGCACCCACAACTGTTACAAGTGGTACTCATGTTACTTGCCCACCGGCCTTGTAAATTATAAAGGCCAGAGCGCTAATATGTGCCTTTTGATATTGTCCACGCTTACCTTCTTCGGGGGCCGTTTTATACGAGGGGGGCAAAGGTAATGGGCGAGTGTTTGGTTCGCTCATTAATGGGTGTGAGGCCATGTGGCACCACCAGCTCGCCTGTACATGACTGAAGAAGAAAAAGGCCGTCCAAAAATTATTGGAGTTTCAGTTTCGCTCTACTTTCGCTACTTTTTTGTCACCGAATCGCTTTGAGGATATTTAGGTAGTACATACATGTACGCTGAGAGGTGTATAAGCCGGTCCAAGGGGGAGGGGGGGGGTTCGGAAAGGGAAAGCTTGGTATCTCCGGATATAAGATCGTGGACTCCACAACTTCTCCGCGTCTCCCCACAAAGGCCGGCGGGCGGGGATTGAGTCTGGGGTAGTAAAGTACGGGGAACAGAACAGCACCTGCCTCGACCTGCACCAGTCGTTTCCGGGGGGCGTGGGCGCAGGGAGGGAGGGGCTGATGGTTTTGTGTCGCTCACGACTTTATGAGGGACCGCAACACGGCCCGAGACCCAAGGACAAGAAAACGTGCATGTACCCCCGAAGACTGCGTCTGCTGTCGCCAATGCCATCAACCCGCGGGCGAGCGGAACGAAGTAAAAGGTCCCCCTCGTGCTCTTGGGACCCAAGATGTCAAGCTCGAGATTGTTTCGCGCCGTCTGCCATATACCTATTGGAGAAACCCCCCAGCTTGGTACCACCAACCTTTGCGTTTTGCCCCTCAGAAATACGAGTGAGTATATGGGCTGCAATTTCCTTGCATGGAGCAAATAATTCAGCGCCATGGATCGGATTCAGGACACCCTCCGCTAGTCTGCTTCGAAGGCTAGCGGGCGCTATGAGACTCGATCGTTACTTGTGGTCGTTCTGGGGCATCCGGACGTGATGATGCATGCCCTCCTCTCTCCCACGGGGGGGATGCCCCGGCCTGTGGTTGGACAAATTGCAGTTCAAAGTGGTTGTTGCCGCATATGGTCTTAATTCATGTACTAATCGCCGAGATAGCGACGAGATGGAGGGGGTTCACAACAGCGAGAGTAATCCTCCACCTGTTAACGCGACTAAATTGCGGGCCGTCTGGGGGCCCTGCCCCCTCCATAAAAGATACGAGTACATCATAATACTTGCAGTGACGGCCACAACCCCTCCGACTACTGGGTATCTCGTATGTATCGGGGCCATGATCCTTCACCGTCCGTGGAGAAGATGCTCCTTGTAGGGTATGGCGGGGATGTCGGCACTCAAGTCCTGGAGTAGGCCAAGACTCTAATTTGTGCTGCGTGACCCTAACGAATTAATGCTTCGAGGAATGCTCCGTAAGCTCAACCCCAAAAGCGAGGGCGCCGATCTCCTGGGGAAGGAAAGTGCTTGGCCAGCGCCAGACCAGGATGGGTCACGCCCCAACACCTGGGGAAACAATATGGTTCATGCCGATCTGCCCTAGGAAGGAGTCTAGAAAAAAGATGCGATTGGACTTGGATGTCCGCTTCGGGGTAGTCTAAGGGGATTCTAAATGTACTTGTAGGAGTAGTGATGCTACTCACACGAATACTACAAGACGTATTACTATGATACTTGTACTCATACTAGTCTACCTCGCACCAATCGTAGGCTGGTACAGAGTAGCTGACACAGCTCGGCGCTCCTCCTCCACAGAGCCAACTCGCCCTTCTCCTTGGACTGTATCCTCCGAACCAGCCTTGGTCGCGTCTGAGCCTCCCTCACTGCGCGTAAATGAAGCCACCTCCCATGATGGATACACCACGCACGCGACATGTTGTTCCCCCCAAGCCTAACTAAGCCCAGCAATCACTGCCGTCCTCGGGATTGGCTGGTACCTCGCGTCCGGAACACAATTCTAGCTTGTGGCTTGCCCAGGGCGTGACAAAGCGGCTGCCGGTCCGCTTCTCCACCTGACCGTTGTCCCTGTATTATGGCGTACCCCACACCCACCATCCGCATGCGGCCCTGAGTGGTGGAAGTGCATGCTGCGAATGGCGCTAGCGGGATTGATACCCTTTTTACCCCACCCCACACCCCCCGTGACATTACATCCACATGCGGGCGGTCCTTCCTTGCCATCGGTCTTCGCTGCTTCAGGAGCAGGGGAGGGGAGGCAGAGCAGCTGCCCTTCAGGGTATCACACCGACCGGTCGCTCGCACCAACGAAGGAAGGAGAATCCAGGATAGAGTTTGGGTCGTCCCCTATATTATTCTAACGCTATAGTCATGCTTAGCGGTCGTATCTGACGGTGCCTGCTGATAGAGAAGTAACCTCGTCAGATCCCCTCTCTCAACGATAAAAATATGGAGAAGAGGGGAAAAGCAAAAGCGCGACAGAGCTACATCTGAGAGTCGACGAACAGTGGTGGGAATGAACCGCACATCCTCCTCGCCACCTCGCTTAACAGGCAGCGCCGCGAAATACAGTGTTGGTCACTTTCCCTCCAGACCAAGACCCGGGTTCAAAACTTGAAAAAGGCGAAAGGTCTGCAGGCTGGGCCTCAGGGATTGATTTCCCGATGACGCATGGCCCCCGCCCAACATCCCGCAAAGACGGGCAATCCTCCCGGATTAGGACTCCGTCCACCTGCACTCCTATTCTTAGCCACCACCGCCGTCGCCGCCCCGACAAATGCGGGAGAGCTGTGGTAAGCTTGGGCCTGAGAATGGTAAACATGATGTATTCGAAGTTGGAGAAGGGTGTTCAGCTGACTCTCCCAGCCGCTCTCTCTTCCTTTTGCACTTGTATGTGGGGAACTGTCACCACGAATGGGGGGGGGGGCTTTAGTGATTTAGAGCCAAATGCGAATGATGTGGTCGTTTTCGGCCGAACGGATCTACCGATCGACGCCCGGCAGTCCTACGAAACGCAGTTTGCAAGTTTGGCATCGACTCACTTACAAGGATTGAAATGAGCCACGGTCGTCGTTGACGACAACCTGAGACCGGACACGAATTGGGCGCGGACCAATTCCGAGCGCCGTGCCCGCATCACGTTAATATATTACGCGCTCCGGTGACCACATCCGCCCGGATTGGGGATGAAGGCATCCGTCACATCGCAGCTTCTCGCCACGAGAAAACGTCACGTCTCGGGCGGTAGCGAAAAGGTCCCATGCTGCGCTGGACAGAGATCTTAATGTGCTTTACGAGTAGTACCTTGGTTGCCATTACACATAGGCCAGGGGGACGAAATCTCATAGAGTCGGGCGATTGATTTTCCGACTCGTGTGTCGGCCGTGGATGTTGAGCACCCAACCGCCGATGGATTTGCCGGATCGATTATTCAATATAATATAAAATAAAGTGCTGAGGAGGCGGCAACAGGTATCGCATGCGATGCACAAACACTCCCAGCCTTCTAACCTCCCAGCCTCCCACCTCATAGCACTCTCCACGTTGATTGGGCATGTCCTTGGCGTCTCTGGTGTGTGCCGCCACGACGACCAGTCACATCTCTTCCTTCCGTTTCAAGTTTCACATCTTCGTACTTACGATATTATGGCGTCCGCCAGCGAGCGGGATGGTTCCCACTGAAACCGAAACGAAGTACTCGTGGAAACGGAGAGTCTCGCCGGCTGCCGTCACCTGGAAAATGTATGGAGGTTGGGTGTCAAGAGCAGGGATTCTAAGTCGGCACCTTCGCAAGGGAGACACCAACGCTGGACTGGCACAGGTATGGGCCGCGAGAAACTCGCTCTTCCCTGTCTAGACCTCGCTTCACTTTCCCAATCAAGAACTTCGCCACACAGACACTAAAACGTTCAGATGTACTCAGTCGATCTTCATCGCCTCTTGCCTCCTTTTTTTTCGACGCACTTGTTTTTTTAGCGTGACATGCTCATACCCTCGTACTCGACTTGGCTCTCCTTGCCACAGCAGCCCATCTAATCACACACCCCATGACCAGCTAGCCCGAACTTGAATCTTTGGGTCCTGACATTAACTCACCACCCTCCGCAGGGCGCTAACAAGCCGCAGCGGACACTTTAACGGGAGCCCCTGCCGAGTTTTTTTTCTTCGGCTCTCACTCAGGGGTGTGCCTGCCCACTCCCGTACTATATTCCAGGATCCTGCACGCCAGAGCTCCAAATGAAGTGTCCTCACCAGTCGTCGGGAACGGGACCGTCTTCCCATCGGAACAGCGATAATCCATTCCTACGGTGCCTCGCGAGCAGGACTTCGGTACCAGAATTCAGTCCTCGGGCCGGGAAAGCAGCCCGCAATGAAGCGTGGCCCAATTCGTACGAGGAACGTCTAACATGTGCCGCGTCGTATACCCGTCCGCGAGTGCGGAATTTCCTCTGCACCCAGATGGCTGGATCTACAAGTGCGTTGTGGTGTATGGGTACCAAAGAACGCGAGCCTCTATTTCGGAGGAAAATATGAAAAAAAAAAAGGGGAAGCGCATTGAAACAGACTGGGAGGTGTGGAACGAGGGCTCCTACCTCGTCCGCGCATGCAGTAGGACGAAATATGCTTTCTCCACAGCGCCACTACTCTATGTTACATCTTGGGGGCGCCACGAGACGCAGAGTCCAAGCGGGCCGGACAGATGAGTATGATTGTGAGGACGATGCGTACGGAGTAGTGCGAGTACTCGGAGATCTCTCTCCACTAGTTTCCTTCCAAAAGACTCACTAGAAGAAATGGAAGCTTCGGACATCGGACAGGCAGGGAAGGAGGCTGCTTACTGTGGGGTAGCTGTGGGGGGCTTTAGTTCCGGAGTACCCCTGTGGCGGCAGCCCCCAGCCCAACTACCTTGTACATTTGGAGAAGCAGAAAATACATGTACGGAGTACTTGAAGGGGAACAGACAGAAAGAGCCAGGTGCACTGCGGGCGGCGGTGGACGGCGCGGAGTTGCCTGGATCAGGAGCAATCGATCAGCTTCCGTTCGCCCAGGCCGAAATGTGAACTCTCCCGTATTCATACTCGTGCTTAATGGGAAGGGTGGGGGAAGGGTGCACGCTCACATTTCACGAGGAGATCATCACCCAGATTAGTCCCCAGACGCGTGGCGGTCAACTCTAAAAGGCTGATTGGGATACCCCAGTATGGATGCGTGAGAGCATCTTTCGCACTGCCGAAAGGCCCCACGCGCTCCAGTGATTGAAGTGATATTCGAACGAATTGTGAATATGCGATGTAGGTGTGCCAAGCAAGGCACATGAAAGACGTGACGATGGGAGGCGCATGCATATGGAGAGTAAGTATATTATTATTCGAGTACCTTGTACAAGGTATGAGCAGGAGTGGAGTAGTCGTAAAAGTGGTGGATGCTCCTGCATATCCCCACCTTGATCGGACCACTCAGAGGGGCGACTAGGTGGCTTCACCGAAGCCGAGGTCCCCCTCAAAACATACCGAAAAGGGGGGGGATTGGGCCGGAAGGGCAATGGCATGCACGCGCATATGCAAGTGGCCCCATTCTGATATGACAGAAGCACTCGCACACCACACCGCAAGCAACGGAGTATTATTACTTTCTTACTCATATACGGAGCACCCATGTACGGGTAGGAGAGGAGAGCTAGCATGATTCGAAAAGAGGATAACTGGGAGCCGGCGTCTTATGCCGTGATCCATGGTCAGGGGAATTTAATATGGAAGTCCAGGCAAGGGGGGAAGGGGGGAGGCCTATTGTACATTTGTGATACAAAGCCACAGCCTAACTCGGTAAGCGCCGGGCGGGCCGGCGTCAAGCGAGGAAAGGGAATGCCTCGGACGAGTGCAAGTCGTGAAAGCGGAATCAGAATGGATCATTGCGGCATGGTCTCGTGGGGATGGGAATGGATAGGGGCAGTACTATTGGAAGGTGAGCCCATCCCCACCCCGAGGTCACCAGAAGAAAAGGGAGAGAAGAGAGAAGCACCAGTGGTTGATTTGCCCCTCGCTAAACGCTGAGCGTGCTCCACCACTGGAAGTGGGACACTCACTCGTACGAGTATGGTAGTGTACCCTGTGGTGTGGAGCTGAGCTACTCGTACACGTATACTTGTGAAGCTGCCTGTACAAGTACAAGTATGAGCAGCATTGAGTCGGCAGGATTACGTAGCGCTGGCGCTCTGTAGCATCGGCAGAAGGGAAGCAATTCGCTGGCTATTTTACCCCACGTGCCGGATAAATACGAAGACAGGTGTGGCGAGCTAGCGGCGGGGTTCGCCTCGCGTACCAATACGACGTAATTACTTGGAGTACGAGTACTTTAAACTGTCCTTGGACATCCGGCAAATAATATAACAAAAGCATCAACCCGAATACTCCGCAGTTGTACAACGAAAACAGGAACAAAGATAATGATAGTTCGGTAAGGAAGGGTCTATCGGAGGTGATGGGCAGATTGATTTAATATCTCGCGCCCAAGGGAAAGGTCGTTTGGAAGGGCAATGCCGGCCACAGATGCTCAGGCGAAAGGGGTGAGAAGGGGAAACCGGAATGGAAAAATGGGGAAACTTGTGAAGAAAAAAGTTTAGATTGTTCATTAATAGGGCAAAGGGCAATCTAAAGTTCCCTCTCGCGTTCGGCGATTTTGCTTATTTGCACCCCCGCTTTGGCTGTAGTACTTGTATACGGAACGCCTTTCCCTTCTTTCAATAGTATTTGTACCTGTGGTTCCTGGGGCGGCTTTTGAGCCGACGCCAGGAACGAACGCTGCGGGGCCTGGGCGGGGAGAATATTATTATTACAAGGCTGGCTCGGTTGGACGGGTTTCCCCCTTGGGTTATTTTTACTTTAGGATCAGGGGGAGAGGAATACCCCCCGATGGGATGCGAGTTCGGTGTGGAACTTTTTGTTTCAGTCATTGCAAGGGATCACAAAACTTATGCGATGAGATGACGGTGGTCGTCGGTGTGGAAGGAGGGGGGGTGCGTAAATTCGAATCACGCTAAATCGTTCGGAATGAGCCAGGGGAGAAGGTTGAGGTGGTCCATATTACGGATTACTGCATACGCCAATGTGGAGTGGTGTGATGGCGTACCCCTTACCAAGACGATGGGAGGCAGGCCCGGATCCCCTCCTTCCCCCAATGAGAGCCTGGAGCGAGGCGGTGGTAGGTGCGATGGGCGGGGCCAACGCAAAGGGAGGCATTTGTGCACTTTACGGGCAATAATACTACTGGGACGGAATGTGCGTGATTGTCGTACTTACTCGTAGTACTCGTACTTGTCCTCGTACCAACAATGTTGAACGGACAAGTCATACCCATTCTCGCACTAATCCTAGTCGCTTGGTGAGCCGAACCAAGTAGTGCTTGCGTGTTCGGAGTACCCGTACTTGTTCTCGAACCTGCCTCGCCTCGCCCCAGCCCTTTCAGGGATGAGACGAAGCTATTAGTGTGTGGCCTGCCGAGATGACTATCCCGGGAATCCTACTCTTCTCTGGATCCTTCCACCTCGGACTACAGCGCCCCTTCGTCAAGCCTCCATCGGCAGCATACAACGGTAGCATCGTGAGTTGCACTCATCATCGAGTGGATCCCCACGGGGACTTCCGAATCCACTCAGGGCCCCCGTTCGCAACGACGCTATGACAGCAGGGGTGCCGGAAACAGCTAGTGATCAGCCCAGGAGATCATATTAGCCTGAATTCACCAGCGTCACGCTATTTCCTTCTGGAAGACTCCTCTATGGGGAAGGATCGACTGCCTTGTCTCATCGCAGGGGCTGATGCCCCCCTGTCGAGGTGTGAATTCGCCCTAGGGCGAGGTGTCTGAGCGCGCGCCACTGAGGGACCAGTCCGCTGTCCTCAGTCGAAGCCGCCCTTCTCGTGTTGAGAAGGATAGTATCTAATGCGTCATGGACCAGGGGGGGGATCCTCTGTGTCCGTTCGGGCACCAGGGCGACTAATTACGTATTACGAAGAAGGAACCTTTGCTCTAATATTACCAGGAGAGTTGAGGGCCGACCTGGGTTGCCCCCCGTCGATCGATTTGACAACCTTAACACTCACCTCATCTCCCACGAGGGTGCAGTGCAGCGCACACGCCCGCATATTCTGGTCGTGGGCCGGTTTCAGCACGTCATGACGCGTTGCTCAGGTGGCGGTCAAGTATGTAGGTTGGTTGGCCGGACCCACGACTTGCGCTGCAAGCGAGGACGACATGGTTGAGTGGGGTTGTATTCACCATGCATACGCATCATACCTGCGTACGGTTCTCGTGGCATCGCTTCCCTGACGGTAGATGATAGATAGAGTGAGTGTCTCCGATTCAGCATGAGGGCAGACGCGAGCCCTTCTTGGTTCCCGCCTGACCCTAGACCCTGGATCCGAACCCTCTTCTCGTCTGGTCCCGGGCCGTCATTTGACAAGTGTCCTAGAGAAATGAGACCTGATTCGAGGCGGCGGGCTCACCGATTCGAGTTCCAGCTAACGTCGTGGTTTTGTTTTACCACTAATACGGGTACCAGAGATGACGGCGGTTTGGCTCTCTGCGCATCAGGTCCAGGTCAACCCCCCAGGCGCACCCCAGACCCAGATCTAGAGCCGAACACTGTCCCGCCACGGGAGCGTCTGGAGGTTGGGGCTTGGCTTCCCTTGGTGGGCGAGCGTCTGGGGCGTGCACGCGGGCCATGGTGATCTCCGTCCCTTTTTCAAGGCTCCTGCTACTCAGCGCACATGCCACTGACTGGGCGCTCACTGTCCACCAGTTCCCACCGATTGCCAGCGCCGGAGCCGGCTGAGACGCAGCTCGTTTCAGGGCGCAAATCAACAAAACTTCCGACCGAATTAACCGAGCTCGGGCCCTGTCTGCTGTATTGCAGGTCCACAACCCCAGTTTACTCAGGCTCGCTCATTCACTCACTGCTGCCGCCCGGCGAGCGAGAGCTATACTTCCTCGTCAAGCGATCAAACCGCTCGACATCGGGTCTAACGAGATCATCAATCGTCATCATCTTGCTCCAACCCAGCCACTTCCCTTGGCTCTTTACTCGCCACGGCACACCCACCCCCCCGCCTTCCCCCACACTTCCCCCACTACCATGGGCGATGATGACTGGAATGTCCAGTCCAGGCCAACCCGGCCGGGGATCGGAGATCCCGTCACCAGACCACCCCGTGACTCGTCCTCCGACGCCCCTCCCCCGGTGGCCAGTGTGGCCAGTGCATGAGGGATCAGAGCCTGGGGTTTGGACAAGGTCAGGGGCTCCCCGCGGGGGTTTCAAAGCATCTCATCTACGTGGCGAGGTCTTCGAGGTGCTTGAGGTTGAGACTCGCCTGGGGGCGCAATTTCCCATGACCTTTTTCTTACCTTGACTATCAATCAACCCAGCCAATGTGGCCAGGTGAGTCGAAGGATGCTGCATAAACTCCGCTCGCTGCCCGTTCGGCGGCTCACCTTTCGGTGCTTAGGAGCCGCCCGTGTGGGGTGAGAAGGCGCGAGCCGTCCTGTCGATTGCTCGACCTTCCCCCAACCCAACGGGTGCTTTGCGGCAATCCACGGACCCAACGGAGACGCCCGTCTCCAGAACCTTATCCTTAATTCTTCTCTGGACGTGCTCTAGTGTCCGATACGTCATCTCTTCTCCACACGAGGAAGTGATCCATACCGCCTGGAGAAACCCCCACGGATGAGCGACCAGCTTTGACCGTGGAACGCATAACGCCAGCACTCGCCTAGCCCTGCCACGTTTCCCACTCACCCCGCGAACGCTGCTCTGTGCTAACCCTGCCATTTCCAAGAGCCAAGTGCCGCCTCCCAAGGGCCCGAGTCCGACGATCACCGCCGGAGGTGGTTGATGTTTGGGACCGACCCTCGCCAGCCAAAGAACATCCCTTGTTCCCTTGGGCACTCGGGGAAGGGAGGAAAATCCCTGTGCTCAAACCCGCCCGTCTTAGAGGGGTATTCTCGGCTTGTTTCTGGTGCAGATTTCCGATCGGGGATCTTGTGGCGTTCTGTAAGTGGCCCCTGCGACACGTGGTCTGGCTGTCCAATTGTGTAGCTGTAACAGCGCCAAGTACGCCTGAAAAGGGAAGCTGGCGCGAGACGCAGTCCACATCTTCATTTTCCAGTCGTAATAGTGTATCCATAGCAGAAGCACTGGGCCGGCCTGAGTAGAGGAGGGCATTTCTGCCCACGTAGGCAGGGCCCAAGGGAATGTGTAAGTCGGATCCGGCGCCGGGTTCTAGAGGGCCGACAGGCGGGACGGGACGCCTTTCCTTGTGCCTTTCCTCTGTGCCACGGCTTGATGTTCCCGTCCCATGAACGAATTCCCAAAACCGCCAAGGGTATATCCCAGTCGGGCGTAGGTGTCTCTCCTAGGGACATCGCTCCAACCTTCGTCTGATGTGATAAGAGATTTCGCTCAAGTCCGAACCCAACTGATCATCCGACTGCTGACCACCAGTACGATGGTTTTTCTTTTTTTTTCTCACCAAACTTCATCACCAGAATTTCGGTTCCCACAGTTCCTTAATCTTCCGGGCCTGTCCCTCCATTCCCCATCCGATGTTCGCGTGTGGCGTGTGGCGTGCGTGTGTGCTTTCGGAGCTGATCGAGCTCGAGCCGGTTTTGGAACGGCGGCTGGTAAAGTGCCTGGCACGTCCGATTCACAAACATCACACATGAACCCCCCCCCCCCCCCTAAAAAAAAAAAAACTAGAAAACTACACAACCACACAACTTGATCCCCAAACCCCCAAAATTAAAACAAAGTTGGGTAATAGAACTTTTGTGGGAGGAGGAGGAAGGAAAAGGGGGGGGGGGGCGGGATGTATGGTGAATCAGGGGAAAGGCCGTGGGACAGACGGGCCCCGTTCGGCCGCATCTGCGTCGTCCATCAGACAACTTTGTATGTCAGGCCGGCGCCCAATGAGGCCCTTTCCTGCCTCCATGGCGAAGAACCTGCTTGCATCCGGCACCGTCCTTCACCAGTTTCGTTCTGTTTTCCCCACGCCCCCCTTCCCCTTCTCCCATAGAGCATCATTCTTCCCCACATGAAAACCTTGTTCCACAACTTCCTGCACACCTCCCGTCCGGCCTTGTCAATGCTTCAACATTGGGTGCCCGTCTCGCACGTGGGAGGTAATCTCCTTGCTTAGGACGGATCGACAACGCTTTCTCGGGGCCGGTCTCGTAGCAGTGCGTATCCCTCGGGGGATGGAGACGGGACGGTGTCTTTCGCCCCCTCGGAAGGTTTCTAGAACGGAGGATGGGCGTGTTGAGTTGGGTTCGGACGATATTGGAACCATCTCTTGGTCCGAAACGAGCCCATGCCGTGTGGTTCTCGGGGGAGGAGGAAAGGGATGTTCTCGGTACGGAGGGATCACCTTCCTCCCATGCTTCCATTCTCTCTCCGTCACCAGAATCACGCCTATGCTGCTGCTGCACACAATGCCACGCCACGGGGGAACAAGGGACTAGCCTCACGCCCCCCTCCCTCTCTTCCCGGCATCGTCTCAACTCAACTCTCTCCTAAGTCTCGCGTGTCTGATGGATGAGCATCTGAGCCCTTCGAGGCGGCATATTGGGTCACTGACTCTGGGGATTCCCCCATCCGTGCGGGAGTGTGACACTCCTGCATCGCGCCCTGGTCCCTGGCCACACGTGTCGAACATCCCCTTCGAGAACAAGACGAACTAGGTTCGGAGAAGGGAAGGGGGTGGGAGGGAAGCTGCTTGGTTTGCCCCCTTCTAGTGTTGGGACGAAGGTTGGTTCGAGACTCGGGTGGCGGTTTTGGGATTCGGGAGGTCCGGTGGGTGGAATGATATCCGTGATGGTGTCTTGTATGATGGCATGGTATGACGCATTCCTTTCATGAGGCCCGAGGTCTGGGTGGGATGGGATGTTGGCTGGTATGGGCCCACCTCCGAGAGTTCGGCGGAGGTAACATCCCACGAAGATGGGGGCATGGGGAAGACGGGGAGGGATATAGCATCTTGAAGAAGACGTGGAGTAAAGTCTGTAGAATGGTCAAGTACGGGAGGTACGGCCAGAACTTATACTCACCTCTTTTCCATCAACTCATAAGCCGTGGAAACCAAGTAATTGCCCCGGCTGTAGAAAGTAAGAAACTTCTTCCATTTCGCCATCTTTCTCCCATTGTGCCTGAACTGTATATCCACCTCGCCTGGCTTGAGATTTCTCTAGCCACCTAGTTTATCCTCCCTCTTACACGCCGAGACCGCCCCAACTGAGGCAGAGAACGCGGAGGAAGGATAGGCGTAGACGCGTCATCAGGACTTTATCCCCATTCTCGCCTGTAACTCAGCCCCATGTGTCTTTGTCTGCCTTGTCGAATATCCCTCCCCTCCCCGTTTCTCCCACTCCGTTAGAAAGGACCGGCTGGGCCGGGAGATTTCGGTGGGAGGGGCGGAAACGGGGCAGGTTCGCCGGGAGGAACGGCGGCCCCGGCTTAATGCCTCGGGACAGCCTAGCGAGGTATCAGGACCAGGTGGGACAGGCGATGTGTCAGGGCAAAGGGGAAAAAACCTGATGTCTGGTCAGGGAGGGGCTACTACCTAGAAGATGGGTTAACTAGGAGGCGTAAAGCAAATAATCGGTGATGTCATGGAAGAAGCTAGACTTTAGTGTCGTTTCCTAACCGGAGAGGGACTTAACACCACGACTGTTGATGGGGTAGGACCCTCCGGGGCCGCAGGGTTATACGTCCGTCCCTTGGCCATGTTAGAAGTCATACCGCGCAGCGAATAAGGTGCATTTTAATGTGAGCTAGATATTTCTCAATACGACGAACCATCTCCCTCTATCACACAGCCTTTTGTACCCCATCCTTTCCATATCCGGTTGAACATGGCCCAAGGTTCGCGTCTCTATATCCATGAGCCAACCACTCAGCTAATGTACCTCGTCACTTAAATCGAAGCTTCCGAGGTGGCGTTGGATAGGTATACTTAAAAAACACCCCGTGAAAGCCCTCAATCACATCTGCATCGACCCCCCCTAATCCGCTCTTGAAGATATCCCGCAGGAGCATGCGTGTCTTCACCTCCCAACCAACTCCCCCGCCTGGATTCGCCTCGGAAGGTCCCTTGAACGAAGTCTTTGCACGGAGTGCGATTTCAGGTATGGCTAAAGGTTTTGGTTAGCAGGCACAAAGCGAGCCCTGGGATACACTCCCCTGGAAAGGGGGGTTATGGGGGCGGGTGTTCTCACGACAATCACGTATAGATCCTAGATATTGCAGAGTTAGCTTCACCAAAGATATCGCTCCTCTAGCAAGCACCTTCTTGATAGGATATAATCTCACCAAGTCCTGTGGCAGCGCGCAACATGGCGAGTTTCTGAAGAGGCAGCATCTACTCACCGAAACGATCCCATGGCTCGTCCAATCCAGTCTCCTCCATATTCGCCCGATTTATATAGGTCAGCCACATCAAGGAGTTGAGCTCATAAGATCCAACCAGTGAGTGAGCTCCTATGCCAGCCATTGTGTTAGCCCCTACATCACCTCTCTATATCTCAGCGAAGCAGAATGATGCTGGATACCGGGTTTCACACTTACCTTTCGCTACCAAGGCCTCCGGCGAATCCTCGAAGTCCAGGACCGCTAATTCTGGAGCGCTATATAGGTGTAGCGGGCATGGGCTTTACATAACCTTCCTCGCAGCTCTCACGCGCTGGAAATATAGGAAGAAACGACGAGATGGGAGGCGTTTATACGCCTCCAAGAGGTATTCTCGGTTCCGCCGTCGAATACCCTCCTCGACCCCCCGCGACCAAATATCAAGCTTGATGCCGAGATTCAACATCTTCCACGCTTGGCCCATATCCCTGGAAAAAGAGACCGAGTCCAATCTTCCGCCTATAGATGCATATTAGGACTTAGTCGCCGGTATACAGAGGGGGCGAGTCCTTACCCAGCCTCGAATAGACCCAGTCCCGGGGCTCTGGGAAAGCCTCTTTCCGATCCTTTCCTATCCTAAGTAGATGTGAAACAGACTGATGGAACTTGAGGAGCGAGATCCTGTCGTAGTCAAACTCGGGCGGGGGCAGAAACTCTCTACCGGGAACGTATACTGCTTTTGGAAGCAGGGAGCGTAAGAGAACCTGGAGCTTCCCCAGGAGCGCACGGAGAGGGACAACGTTGTCCCCCCCGAGATTCTTGTGGCACTCAGAGGTTGACAACATCCAAGCCCCGAAGGCCCGCCGGAACCCGTCTGTCGTTCCGAAAACGATATGCTTGCATCTAAAGCAGTTATCGAACAGTATACCGTTTATTCTGTCGACGTGTTCGGTTTTCAAGGGGAAGAATGGAAAATAAAACGTGTCGGAATTCGTGGGCCCCCATCCCACATCTACAATGACATCGCCATCCACAACCCGAGAATATGAATTCTTGGCCTTCGTGATGGGGAGGTCAGCAAGAATCGACTTGGGCGTCTCACTGAAACCCGCCACTTTGTGGATCTGGGGGTAGCATATGATTGCGGAGAACAATCATGATCTTGGGGGACACCGGTGAGAACTCGTGGAACTGGAACCAAGGTCCTGGCTCGACCCTCCCTGTCTTCCTATCGGTAATGAAACAGCTTGAGCCCTCGAATACGCCGTAGCTGTTCTCTGGGAGTATGTATTCGTCCTTGACTGTTTCCGTAGTGCATATAGCCATGCTGAATTGGTTATGCTGGCAGAACCAGAAGGCATCATGGTAGAACGCCTTTGCAGTTATAATATCCATATAATTACCCTTAGAATCAAGGTCGATCTCCATGATTGCCTCAAGCCAGTCAAACCAGACATCCAGCGGCCTCTTGTGGCTCTTCTTCTCCATATATTCGAGAATTAGCTTCTTGTCATCCAAGCAATAATCCTCACCATGGGCATGGTCCTTAGTCGGCTTGTCGGTATCACGGTACATGTCCTGTACCCCGAGGATGTGGTTCACTGGTGTCTCGTCGAGGGAGAGGACCTCTTCTTGTAGAGCGACGTTATAGATAACCAGATCATCGTGGTACTTGCCTTTTTCGTACTTGAGCTTTCTTCTTTTGTTCTTCGACAGAGTACCATCGTCAAGGGGGTGGCGCTAGTGATGGGCAAAATTCCGTAGGAGAAACTGAGGAACATAGTGCTGGTACTGAGAGGTGACGGACGAGTTTTCCGGGGCTTGAGCCATGGCTGCTTCGAGATATCCAGGGGCAGAGGACGGGGTCGTTGAAATAAGGGATGAGTAGATGGGCCTTGACGATGACCGGAACCGGGTTCCTCCGAGGGCTTTTATATGTGTCGTAATCCTAATCCGATTCTTTACTCTCGGCCCGGTAAGGTTCCTTAGATATCGGGCTTCCGAGTAACTATTAGCGGAGGTGGTTGTACTTGGGCTGCTTGTACGACGCGATATGCGGGAGGTCCGCCATCTGTCTACCTGTACCATTCGCTCTTGCGCGGAGGAAAGGACAATGGAGTGCACGTGCCGAACGCTAGATGGACGAAAGGCAAGTGCGTCTGATGTAGGCATCTTTTCTTGAACCAATGGCCTCAGCAGGATCTAATGCATGGTGATGCCTTCAATGTAACGAGCCAATGATGTAAAAAGGTGGGACCTAGCTAGACAGGCGTGCGAGAGCCTCTTTGGCCCGGGAATCTAGGACATGACAATAAATCCCCTGGGATTCCGCTCCGTGTAGACCTTTTCTTTTCTCCCCCATCTTTTCCCCATCGGCCTTTACAGTCTTCCACTCTCACCCTTACTGCTCTTCAGCATCCCCCTTTCCTTTGTCTCTAACCCATCCTCCACCTTTCAACTACCCCTCCCTTCTCTCCCCCCGAATCTCCCCTCTCGCGCGAATCCGCGCGAACCCGCAGCTCTTTTACGGGGAGAGAACCTGGTGGGCAAGATCGTGACATGTACGATCTTGCCCGCGGGGTTCTCTCCCCGTATCATGTGCCCTGCCCGCTCCCTGGACTCTATCCTGTGGGGGTCATTAGACTCCCTTCCCCGCCAGCTCGTATGAATCTCACTCCGTCTTATCTCCTGTAGCTATCCGGCTTGCTAACCACATTCGCCACTCAAGGACCCACCCCACCCCCCGAACATCTAGGCAACTCGACAGCCGAGGCAGAGGTGCACTCTCATCTGGATCGGAAACGTCTGAGCGCCCCATACAAGTGCAACCCGTCCAAACGGTTGTGGTAGTACTCGATGTCCCGAAACTGTATTGGACGGACGTCGTCTACAAGAGCCACTCCCGCATGGCGGTCACCACGCGGCCGGGGCGCTTCGGCCAACCCTCTAAGATTGTGAGGCATCAATGCCTCGTCCACGGATTAGTGGGATGAGAGAGAGCGCGATATCGTCGTCTTGAAGTCCAAGCCGATCACCATGATCGCGTACGTCTTGAAGTTCTTAGAACTCCTCCTCCGCCAATATGAATGTTATTCGAGTCTGACAGCTTTAGGAACAGAGAGATTGTGGACCTGGATAACGTCCACAAAAAAGGTCCCAAGACTTCGACCAAAACTTTGGATATCAAAAGCTCCACATTTGCCCCGAGCGGGCCCAAATGCACCAAAACAACACTCCTACATACACACTCGAAGCCGGAACCGGAGCTCCATTGGGACATGGCACAATGGACTCCCCCGATTTCGAGTGGCTTTATGATAGCTGCGCTGGTATGGTATCTCCAGGTAGCAGCACGGAAAGTGATATCGTCTTTCAGAATTTCTTACACGGCCGTGTCTTGACGCCGGGGCCGGGGCCGGGCGGGGCCGTCGTGAGGATAGACCCCGTTGTGTTGGGCAGACCTGAAACACATGCCTCATTGTCATGGGAATTCTCTTCCCTGGGAGGGACATTCTATCCACCAAGTGCACCGATAGGGACACCCTATTCACTGAGTGTGCTGTCAGGAACACCCTATTCGTCGAGTGTAACAACAAGGACTCCCTCTTCGCCAAGTGTACCGACCGGCAGTCCCTATTCATCGAGTGTACCAATATCCTCGCCAAATCCGCAACTGTCCGACTTTAACGTCCTTGAGTCCCCCACGGGCCTTGAAGGTCATTTTGCCGGGGGGTGCGAGCAAGGGTACGGCCTGAGCGGTTCCTATGGGGCATCATTACCTTCGCCCCTAGCGCCAGAGGGGCTAGGATTATATTGCCCCCCACCCCCGGTCCTAGCCTTAACCCAAGAGCAATGGTGCGGCTTGACGAATTCCAGTGGGATGTTTTTATCCTCATCCCCGGTGCCGGTAGGGTTGCAACACCTTCCGGCCCCGGCAGCGGCCCCACTCCCGGCCCCGCCTCTAACCCCGGCATCGGCCCCGGTCCCGGTTGCCAATAAGCGCAGGACGCGTGCAGGCTCCAAGCGGGTCGCCCAACCAAAGTACGTACGCTGGACAAGAGGACAGGTCCTTCCAAGGAGCACCAGCTAACAGTCCGACGACAGGCGAGAGATGCGTAAAATCCAGAAGCCGGAAGAGTGCATATTATGCCTGAAGGGGTTTCCTTACAAGCGAGACCTCGAAAGGCATTGGCGTACGCACGACCGCAAATTAGGCTTTTCCACCTCGAATTTTGAGTGTCCCCAGTGCGGGGAGACAATTGGATTAAAGCATAACCTCACGAGGCACATGCGTAACAAACACTCCAACGATGGCGGGTCAGCATCGTAGAATAAACGTTTCCACCGGCCCCTCCTTTCCTGGGTCGGCTCGAACCGGGTGCACAAGAAGGCTCTTGCTTGGTAGGGGGACTGCGCTTGCTATATAGGTGAAGGACAAGGTGTCAGGCGTTCATGTTTAACCATTTTCTTTCTTTCGAGTTTCCAAAGGGGGCGGTTCAGGTAACAGCGACAAGTATACGGAGTACGCGGTAGCAACTTAATGAGAAATGATAAGCAAACATAAACGAGCCTAATCGAGTTGTGACAGATCCAAGGTCCTATAGGCTCTAGGCCCCCCCCCCAAAAAAAAAATAAGAAAAGAGAAAACACAAAAAAAAAAGAACGATGTTGATCAGGCATCGCCGCTATTGTGCACCGCACCACAATCTCTTGGAAGGTTCTCTACTTCCTAATCTCAGTCCCTACTCTCAAAGGATCCCCCCCTTCTTGGGGACAGTCGGCTGTCTGCATCCGGCATCACTCGCTCATACCCCCTTCTCTGGTTCCGCTCATTGCTATGGACAGATGGACGACCCCAAATCCTATCTTCCCGAGCCTCGAACACACGGCGGGTTGGCAGCAGCCTGCAGCAACTCATCGAATCAGAGCTCAGCTCTCTCTACGAGAATGATTCCGACGGTCAGACACTGCGACAAAGTTGGCCAGTGCACGTTTGTATCCTGGGTTGTTATCTTGCTCTTATAGGCTCTCGTGGTCATGTTGGTACTTGAGCACCTTGATCTGGCAGTGGTTGGGTGAATCAAGCACCCATGTCGATGCTCGTGGCTTATATAGAGTGAAGGGTGGATGTGCGGGGCACTTGTGCCGTAAGGTCCGCCAGACGCCAACGGCTGTATGGAGGTGTGAGGTTCGTGAGGTGTCAGAGGGAGACAAACCTGCCAGACGTTGGCGGCTGAATACGGGCGACATCACAACCCCCAATTCATGACGACGCCCCATCCCCTTCCTGCTACATCTCGCTGTTTCACGTCTGGCCACGACGAAACACGCTCCACAAGAAAAGCTCCGGGGCAGAATTCTATCAATAGAAAAGATCGGCCCCCTGCCAAGCATACGGGAATAGTATATTCTTCCTTCGCAGAACGATCACTGGTGGCGCCTGTTGGGCCTTTGAAACACGCAGGCCTCGTAGTTGGTTGAGCCCAGGGATGATGTAGAGGATATAAGCCGCTGTCAATGTGTGCAACCATCGGCTGAAACGACCGCGCGGGGTGGCACCTGTATCTGTCTCAAGGTGGCGCCTGGCTCTAGTGCGTAGAGGGCCTTGGCGGAGATCGTGAGGATCGGAGATTTAGAGTGTGGTGGAGCTGCTGGCGGGCCTTTTGCCCTTGCTCATCCGAAGATCACCTCTGCGTGGCGTAGTGGGACGGACATGGGATATTCAGTCGAGGCTCCTTTTAGTATCCGGGATTTTCCACTCCCGGATCGTCCGTCCTTTCCACCATCCCCCCCCTTTCTGCTCCTTTTGTTACACCCTTCAACTGTCGCGTGCCTGCCTGCCCGTTTCGTCTCTTCTTCTTCTTCTTCATTCTTCTTGTCTCATTTTGTGTTGGTCCGTTTTTGGAAGGGGCAGCTGGCTGCAGGAATCACCTTCACTTCTCTCCTTGACTATACGCTAGACGCAAGTCACCTTGGCTTACGGCCCTTCGCTTCTCTTTTTCTTCTTCACTTTACATTGTTTCGCTCGCTCGGTTTTGACGCGCCTCGTTGTCTGTGCTTGATCTTTCTTGTCAGCCGGAGAGTGATGGAAGCAGCTGGTCGTTGAGATACCCTGAAAGTACATTCTCTAGTTCCTGGTGTAAGCCAAAACACACAATGCGGTAAGTTGAAGTTAATTGAACATAGACATCGACTGATGGTCGACAATCCCGACTAATAACATCCACAGCCAGCCAAGGACATTCTCGGAGCGCCTTGCTCTTCTCAACCGTCTAAACAGGCGCCAGGTGGAAGAGACGGATGATGATGAGGACTCGGACGATGATGAAGTTGCAGGCTTGGAGGATGCTGTAGACTCCGCATCCGAATCTGGCGATGATGACGATGATATCTCAAGTACGGATGGAGACATCGAGGAGGGAGACCCGGCGGTTAGTCCCGACCCAGGCGCGGCTCTCCCTCCGTCGGCGCCACCAGGGGCAGTAGAGCCGCCTGCGGCATCGCCCACCGACCCACCAGCAGTATTGCCCGCTCCAGTGAAGTCTGACCCGCCGCCGCCGGCTCCGACCACGTCAGCAAAGCCCACCCCGCCGGAAGCATCGACATCGACAACATCGGCGAAGCCCGAACCGACCGGAATCGTCAACAACCCGGCCGAGCCTGCCCCCTCCAGCCAGGAGGAGCTGAGCACAACTGCGCAGGTGATATCTCAGATCACAAGCGCGGCGGGGGCGGAGCCGACGGAGTCGGCGTCACCTTCCGAAGTAGCGCCGATCGTGTCAAACACACCAGAGGCATCGAACTCGCTGGTACTGGGAGGTCAGAACGGGTCGCCGACGGCATCCGGAACGGCGGCGGCGGAGACGACCTCGGGGGGGGCAGAGGCAGTTGAAAGCGGTGGCGGCGGCGGCGGGCAGGCGATGAGCACTGGGGCCTCGGTGGGCATCACCTTCGGTGCACTCGGTACGTGTTCCCCCTTTCCCCTATTCCCCCCCTTTCCCACCCCCAGAGGAATCCCATGACCCTTCTACGAAACCCAGGAGGCTAACATGAACGAAACAGCTGGCCTAGGTCTCATGGTGACTGTAGGTCTCGCCCTCTACAAATGGCGCAAGCGCCACAACGCGGCCGTCTACGACCGCCCGGCGCCGCCGGGCGTCTACACAAGCGACGAGAAGCAGGCAGCCGTCATGGACGCAGCGATGCGGGCCGTCTACAACGATGACGGGAACGAGGAGCCGGGGAGGCTCTATTCCGAGCACAACGTGAGCCGCCAGGAGCCGGAGGGGGCGTACCAGAAGGTGACCAGCTGGATCAAGGACACCGCGAACAGGGTCTCGGAGCGTACGGAGTGGGCGTTCGGCCCGTCTCAGGAGCCTACCTTTGTCCGTGCCGAGGCGCCGGCGAGGGAACCGACGGACGCGCCGGTGGCCGGGCAGGTGGCTGAGCCGATACGGGAGCCGGCGAGAGCGGCTAAGAGGGCGACGACGATGACGACGATGACGGGAGTAACGAGCTCTGAGGCGAGATGGGGGTAGTGGGTAGTGGGTAGTGGTTAATAGGTTATACGGGGCGCCGCGGGGGGTGTTGAGCACTCACCCCCCGGTGACTCCAGGAAGACGGGGAGGAGCAGTATACCATGAAATTGTCTTACATTGATAGCACTGAGCTAGCGACCACTCTTGTCTAGCCTCCACGGTTGCTTTGGGATTGGATTATTATTTGATACCTAGGATTTAGAAGCCAACACACACTGATGCTCTTTCGACCTCTTTCGAGCGCAACGACATGTCTTGTTCGTTGCCCACAGTTCGTTTTGGCCTTGTGGAGAGGACCCGTCCGATCTCAAAGAAACAGTGGGCAGGGGGCAGGAATCTGGTGATTGGGTATCGGGGAATTTTGCTGTGACGCCGTTGGGGCGATCCCGACTCCTCGGGCGACGACACGAGACACGGGGAGCCCCTTGATGTGAGGTTATGCTATATAAATGTGCCTTATGTAATCCTCCCTGGTGGTCGTTGCTTTCCCAATCACGGTGGCCGGATTAGTTCCAACCTCGACAAAACATCCACAAGATGACAAGAGCTCTGGTTCTCTGTGTCCGGCTGGGGCTACGCTTGAGGCGAAAAGCCAAAGCCTGGGGGTATCTCCGCGGCAATCCCGCGGCCCGTTATCAATCCGAGCACTGGCCATCTCCAAGTGAAGGATACAGCTTTCTCCGCGCTGGCCATAGACACTAGCCGGGGGAGGCCTATCCCATCGCCATTTTGAGAACCTCTCCGATCGGGGAATTGAGACACCCCGACCCAACGCAAAAGTGCCGTGTAAATGATCCCGCATGCTGCGGCCCCCCGGGCCAAGAAATGCCGGATTAGGGAATTTGAAATCCGGAATTGGAGGGGGCGTGCTTCGCGGGACTACGGCACGGGGCACCCGCGGGAAGCAAGGTACGATTTTATGATATAAAGCGGCCAGGAACCGAGAAGTCGGTTTGTAGGAGAGATGTTTTAAGCCCGGAGAGGGCGGGATATTTCTGGGACTGTATCCTTACTCGTTCCTGGCATACGCCAATATCGATATCGAGGCTTGCCTCTCCGCGGATTAATCTATCTGCATCTACTTTAGTAAATGGGTCTGGCTTTTTGCCTAATTGCCCCCCCATCTTCGGCCTTTCGCACGTGTGGACGGGAGGAGAGAAAGAGTACCAGAGAACAGTGGGTCACAAATAGCTGCCCATCTTTTCTCCATGGACATCTCACACCCTGCCCTCTCTCTATGTACGGCCTGGGACCGTGGGTGTCCTGTCCTACCCCTCACAACTGCGGCTTAATATCGCGGGATCCTCAAAGCACTGAGCATACCCCGACGTCCGTGGACAGCAATTAATATACAGATCCATTCCCCTCGCCAATTACGATATCTCTCGCCGTCCCTTTCCGCACGGCAGTTTTCCGTACCGAGGGCGGGGGAGGGGGGGAACGGTCGCATAGCACGGCCTCTGGTTCTGGTCTCCCCCCCAGCCCCCGGTTCCCTGCCTCCCCCGATTCATATAGACTGCTTTTGGCGGCGGTCGGACGGACGACCGAATACGCCTTCATTTACGAACCTCCCCCCCATAAGCTGGGTTCCCTTTAATACTCCTCCAGATGAGGAAGAGTTTGGGGTATGATGCGGAAGAAAAAGGGTAGAGAGAAGGGAACGGGTTCATATATAACCCGTGTAAGTCGGCTTTCTACGGCCGCCCCCGTCAACCAGAAAAAACGAGAAGGAAAGAAGAAAAAAAGTATATCCTCTCCCTCCACCCCAAAAAGCATCGTAGCAATATCGAAGACCGAGATAAAAACGACCTCAAACCTTCTCAATCCCTTCCTCTCTCGTAACGCGTAAAGTCCTCTCCTTCACTCCGCCCGCCCCTAAACCCGCAGCCACAATGCTCCAGTCCCTCCTCCCCCTCGCGGCCCTCGCGGCCCTCGCCTCCGCCCACGGCCTAGTCGAGGCCCCCGTCGCCCGCTCCCCCGGCGCCGCCACCGCCGCCGCCTGCGGCCAGAACATGGTCAAGTTCTACACCGACGACCCGACCTCGTACCCGGAGGCCCTCTTCCGCGGCGCCGGCTGGGACCAGGGCTACAACCCGGAGCTCTGCAACCACTACCTCTGCAAGGGCTTCCAGTTTGAGGACAACGCTGAGAACGTCCAGACGTACGCGGCGGGCGACGTCGTCGACTTCGAGGTCTTCATCCGCATCCCGCACGTGGGCTACGCGAACGTCAGCGTCGTCGACCTGGCCTCCAACTCCGTCATTGGCGACGCGCTTAAGGTCTGGGAGAGCGGATACGCCGACGGTGCCAAGTTCCCCAACCTTCCCGCCGACCAGACCGCCTTTAGCGTCACGATCCCGGAGCTAGGGGAGCAGTGTGCCGAGCCCGGTGCCTGTGTAAGTTGGCCTTCCCCCCACCCCTGCCCCCGGTTTTTCTTTCCTGTTTAAATCCTCTTCCATCTCTCGGGCCATATTGCTAGCGAAAGAGAAAAGAAAAGAGTGAAAAAAAAGAGAAGAGCGAAGAAAAGAGTGAAAAAAAAAAGAGAAGAGCGCCCGAGACTAACATATTCTCGCATGCATAGGCTCTCCAGTGGTACTGGTTCGGCCAGGGTCAGACCTACGAGTCCTGCGTCGACTTCGTCGTCCCCGCCGCCGCCGAGCCCGAGGAGTAAGCCAAACTGGGCCAAACCCAAGCCCGTGCGTTCACGTATCTACCATTCTTGGAGAAAAGCCAAGGGCTCCGGAGCTGAACGCCCACCCCGGGGATCCGTCTGATCCCAACAACTTGAAACTATCCGCCACCCAAGGAACGTGTGCGTCAGCGTGGGAGAGTGGAGGTCGAGTTGCGGAATGCTGGGCAGAGATGCCGTATGTGTATGAGTGGATGGAAACGAAAACAACCTTCGCAGCTGTACATAGGTGTAGCTTCTTCTTTGTGAATAAGACCGAATTTTTTCTAAGAAACTCATCTTGGTACCACCCACCGATCTCTCAGGTCTCTCATCTCTTATACCGCAAGAGTCGATGCTCGAATATCTCGACCTGGGGTCTATCACAGGGGAAAGGGGTAGGCTATTAGTCTGGCCCCTTCAAAGAATGGTTCCAAGTTAAGAGCAAAACGATTTTTAGTATTCTCTATTCTTCGCTACGCCAAAGCCCTCCCTCCTGCCAGGGAAAAAACGCCATTCTCTCCAACCAACCCCAACACCATAAAAGTACAGTTAGTAGCGCTGCTCAGTTTAACTCCAAGAACGATTAGAGAACCCCAACCCTATCGTAATAACAAAACTGTTTCCATGCCTCCTCCCGAGCTAGGCAAGCCTGCATCACCCGCTTAGCCTGCCTCGCCGTCATGGCCCCCACAGTCTCCCACTCCCGCCCGGAGTCAAGAGTAGCCTGGAGCTCGGTCTACTCGCTCGAAGCCGCACTCACCGCCGCACCCGCCATCGTGGTGTCGCCCGCCTCCTCGGCGGCGGCTATCCTCGCCAGGACGTCCTCCTTCCACGCCGCGTACGCCTCCCGCCTCTCCCGGCTCAGGAAGTTGTGCCTCTCGTGGTGCATCGTGTCCGCCTTACGCATCCGCACCTTCACCTCCTCGGGCCCGAACCGCCTCTTCTTCCCCGCCCGTGCCGCCGCCGGCGACGCAGCACCCTCGGCCACGGCTGCGCTACGCGCGGTCTCGCCCATTTCCGCGAGCGCCGCGAACCACTCGCTGTCGCACCAGTCCCTCTCGAAGAGCCCCATGGCCGTCGACACATCACCCTCCGACACTGGCGTCCAGCCGTCCCAGAACTCGCTGTCGGAGAGCCCCTTGACGTCGAGCTCCTGCCTCGCCTGGTCCATAACCACCATCGTCCGCTCCAACATCTCCGCCCTGACCTGCAGGTTCGCCTCGCCGCCGCTCAAGATGGTGTCCACGACGTAGATGGACCCGGCGAAGATGGCGGCCACAGTGGCCGTCAGGTGACGCTCGACCCACTCGTCGCGCGTCCTCCTGTTCCCCGGCGCGACGACGTGCTGTATGCCCCCCAGCACTATCTTCCCCCACTTCTGCTGCTTGAACTCGTGGATGAGCACGCCGAGGACGGGCCGGATCCAGGGGTGCAGGCCCACGCCCGGGACGATCTTGCTCACGAACCCCTTGCTAGTGGATTTGGTGGGCGTGTTCACGAGGGTGATCTGCTTGGGCGTGACTTTCGTCGCGGAGCGCGACACGGACCGGTCGAGGGCCTGGGGGTGGGAGCGCGTGAAGCCGCTGCCCAGGGCCTTCCGGGACTCGGGGGTCTTCGAGGTTGGCGTCGATGCCTGCACCCTCGGCTGGCGGCCGGGGAGGATGTTATCGAGGTGGGTGAAGAGGCGCTTGTAGACTCGCGGCGGGATGGGGGGGCGTGGCTCGATGGGGGGGAGGTCCAGGAGGATCTTTAGTCTAGATTTCCACCACGTTAGTATTTGGCGCTAATCAAAATAAGGGAGAAGGGAAGAGGGGGGGTGCAACTGGTGTCGCGACTCGCCTTTCGCATGCGACATGGGCGCAGGCATACATCCGCGCGATCTCCTCGTCCGCCTTGAGCGTGCTCGCCCGTTGCCGGGACTGGGTGAGAAGTGTCCGGGCGGTGTCTACGAGGCGAGGAGGCAGCTCGTTGCCGTGGGTGGGCATCAGGGAGAGCAGGTTCTGCTCTATTGACCGACTCATATTTGCGGTAGGTATGGATATAATGAATCCGATGCGAGAAAGGGGGAAGGGGAAGAAACAACGCCGCGGGCAAAAACGCCGGCGCTAAGAGCTGGGCTCGAATATAACCGTTGCGCCGTGATCGGGGTGCTTGGCTAAGGTTTGGGCGGAGGAGTACCTGGTAGTACGTAAATATTTACTCCGCGATCGATTGCGACGTTGGATTGGCAGGAACGGGTGTCGCGTTGTCGATCGGGTCCAAGGTTAAATTTGGCGTAGTAGTTTTGGAGAGAGTTTGGGAGGTGAGGTTGGGACTAAGTAAGCTATGACGACAATTGCCATGCGTTTAGCGCATGGATGATACCCACCCACCACCACCAAGTACAAGTACCCCCGGTCTCCAACCCCCGACCCGAGACAGGAAAGGTCAAGGTACGGATACAACCCAGCCATTCCACCTTTTCTCCGGGGGATCTCAGCTTCTCAAACTCCCTCCATCGCCAAGTGCCCAGACTACAGACACCATCTGCTTACCCTCCCCTCCAAAGCTCATAACCCCGCCAACCCGCATCGTCCAACCTCGTCGCACGTGTCATTATCTCCCCCAAAAAGCACACATTGACCACCAACCTCCTTGAGCCGCGATGCGCTTCCTCATGCCCGCTGTTCTTCTAGCGACCACCGCCCACGCCCACGGCTCACACTCAGGCTCAGAAAAGCCCGTTGTCCCAGATGATGCGAACTGGATGACCAAGCACATGGCGGGTACGTCCCCTTCCTAGAGGCCCCATCGACGGCCAGGCTCTCTTCTCTCCCGCTCCCTCCACCACGCCCTCCCCAGTCTAACTCCCGTGTCTGTGTAACAGAGGAGCACCACCTTGACCACTGGGACCCCGCGTCCTTCTTCACCCTGCACGACTTCAACAGCGACGGCGTCTGGCAGCCCGAGGAGATCCTCCGCACCTATGGGGTATTCGACGAGTCGAACAAGGACCTACCGCCGGCGCGGCGGGACGAGATACTGGCTGAGCTGATGGCGCTGCTGGACCCGGACCAGGATGGGAAGGTGACGCAGAAGGAGTTCGTGGCTGTGATGGCTGAGGGGAAGACGTTACCCGATGTGGGGACCGGGCCGGGACATCACGGGGATGACGAGTACGAGTACGAGATCCATCACTGGGAGAAGTAAGTTCTTGATCTGCCCCCCCCTCATCCCCCTTTGGATAGGATTTCTAGGTTGGTGAAACGGGCAATTGCTGACTGGCGGGTTACCCAGGTATCACGATGACGACACTCAGCTCGAGGACCTCACCCACCCCGAGGACATCGAGCACTTTAAGAAGCACGAAGAGATGGAGCGCCAGCAGGAGTTGCTGGACAACGTGGGTAAGCGTACTATGTTCGAGGAGAATATCCCCGCCATGTTCCTGAGGGAGCTGCGGTAATGGCCGAAACAATTATAGCTCATGACGGCATACGTTGGGCGGGAACGGATGGTTGCATCGGCGCTCGGAGAATGGTGATGGATATATATGACGGACTGCTTGCTGTATACATGACTGGAAGGGATCTTTGTTTTTTGCTTGTTTCGTACGCGTGTATATCGCCTGCACGTTTTACTGGGGCGACACCGCCTGTTTAATGTATAAATCGAAGACGGCTGGGCCATGGAGTCATTACGGCCCACTCAATTCTCTCTATGAAAACCAGAGCATGCATCGCTACCCCTCCCTGTCCCCTCATCCCCTCCTTTTGCCGTGTCCCTAGCTGAGGCAAACTAAAGACAATTGGTATCTAGAAGTTTATGTCCTTTGACGTGGCTCACGTCTCGTATCGACAGCCATCAATGCATGTCCCTCGTTCCCCATAACAAAGAAAAGAAAGTAAACGAAAGCGTCAACAAAAGAGATTTAACGAAAGCCCCCACTCCCCCTCTATCGTACAAATCGCGGGCAGCAGACGGAAAAACACCGGGATGGCAAACATATGGCAATGCAATGCGCAAAACTAAAGGAAGTAGTCGCTGGGCCCCCGTCGGTTCGGTGGTACGTGTCGCTGTTCGTCCGGTACGGCAGAGAAGATGCTGAACTTGGGATTTAGGTCCTGGTCCACCGTCATTATGGACGCGACGTTTCCGCATCGATAACAGTAGTTGGGCGCAGACCACACGGTAACGACTGAGTTCTGGGGGAAGTGGTACTGTGGGGAGGAGTCAGGTGCCGTTCGCCACGTTAGGAAAAAGGGTGGAGGGGGAGGCATTACCTTGTAACCCTCGTTGACAAGTTGATGCGCCCGGGCAATCAGCTTCAACCCATTGACGTGGTTAAACTCGGTCGCCACCTTGCTCCCGAAAAGCCAGCCCGCACCACGCGGACTCACCGCCCACGTGTCGATATCCTCAGGATCCGACCAGACAAGATCGCAAAAGGCGCCCTCGTGAGGGATCTCCTGCGCCCTGGCAACAACCCGGATCTGATCGATAGTCCGGATCTCGGGACTGAGACCGCCGTGGACGCAGAGGACCTCGCCATCTACTATGGCCGCGAGAACGAGGAAATCAAAGACGTGACAGCAGGCCTTCCACACAGACGCATTTCCGTATTTCTGTTGGCACTCTTCGTAAAAGCCGTAGACCTGAGTGATCTGCCGCGACTCATGGTTCCCTCGGACTAGTACTATCCTGTCGGGGTACCTGAACGGAGACAAAGCGGCATTAGCATATTGTAGTTCTCTCCCTGTATGAGCTAGAAGGAGTTTGGGGGGAAAGGGGAGGGGGAGCGTACTTGGCCTTGAGGCACATGAGCAGCGTAAAGGTTTCTAAGCTAAAGTAACCACGATCGACAAAATCTCCGAGGAAGACGAATCGAGTGTCGGCTGATTGAGACGACGAGTTGGTTACAACACCAGACTCCGTCTTTGGGGCTTCCGCGCTCGAGTCATCATTTTCGTTCTCGCTCCCCACGTCGTCTAGTGATTTGACCTTGTTCCTTAACTTGGGATTCGTTATCGAGCTCGGGGGTTCGATGTCGTCAGATGTGATGATATTGGTGGCTGTTTTGGGTGCTTCGACGTCGGACTCGCCCGGCATCCCGCCCGAAACGCGAAAGAGCTCAAGTAAATCATAAAACTGCCCGTGGATGTCTCCGCAAACTGTAACTGGTGTGCAGACGGGTTGGATATTCGATTCTACAGGTGCCGAGCCGATGGTTAGCAACCACAGATTATTCGGGGACCCGCGCTGTGCATCCTATCATACCTTCCATCAGGACCTCCTTGACCATTTCGCAAAGCTCCTTCATCACCCTCTCCGGTAGGTAGTGACATTGTTTTGCTTCTTCTAACCACTCGTCAAGGCCAGAGTTGGGACCCAGCTTGGCTGGGCCCGGCTTCGGAATTGCCTTCATGGTGATATGGGAACTTTACTGGTGGGGAGGTGCGGGAAGCTCTGTATCCGGAAGGAGTGATCCTGTGGGGGGGTTTCCGGACACCGAGCGCGAGGTGGACCGCTGTCGGCGAAGGCCTAGAGCTTGGTTTCCCTGCGGGGATGATATAGAACCTTCGGAGGAGGGTTGGCCTAAGGTGGCACTCCGGTTTCGAGAGCCTACGTGGTCGGGTGAGCCTGGCTGGACTCCTGACTGACCCTGGATATTGCTGCTGCCCTGAGCTGAAGCTGAATAAGCGGGTGCTGCTCGTGGGTTGGTGACCGTCTGTGACGTGTCGGCGGGTATCTCCGTATCCACAAAGTCGGGGAATTGTTCCGTCTGTTCCTCGACACGAGAGAACGAGTACGTGTAGGGCAGCTGGATCGCAGATCGCTCAGTGGGTGAGGGAGTGAACTGGGCAATGGGAGGACTCGGGACTCGGGTTCGAAAGGCAGGGAGGGTTTGGCTCGGGGCCGGAGCGGAACAGTTCCTCCGGTTGCTTGCTGAGCCTTGGGCGGCGATGTGGGCCGTACGGCTGGTACCAGGCGTGGCAGGTTTGACGGCAGGGTATGCGACGGGAATCTGAGGCCGCGAGGTATCCGAATCGCCCGGTCGTGGGACGGGGGCCGAGCAGGCACCAAACGCGTTTCGACGCTGTCGTCGAGGAGGCGGAGGGGTAGTAGGACTGGTTATTTTGGCATCGTTGACCTCGTCCTGGGGCTGATTTGGACCCCTCCCATCAGGAGTCTTCTCCATCTGGACCTGAATGATATCCTGGATCACACGTGACTCAAAGCTTGATAGGCGAAGTTTAGCCGATCTATGTGGTGGTGATGGATAGCATCACGTGTCTTGATCTATCTCTGTGATGTGAGTTAGCATTTGTGCACAGACCATACCTAAGGACCATTGCAGTCGATTATGTAATGGAGAACTGAATTCCACGTCCAACCATGGGTGGGTCCCCTGACAGGACCATGGACCCCACTACAAGCACTTCCAACCATGAATTATGGTTGTATGCCATGATTGCAGAAGCTTTGAGAAAGCACACCCCACATCTGTGAGCCAAACTCATCGACCTGCCACTGCAACTACGTATCTGAGTCTCAAACACCCACATGTACAAAGCCGTTTGCGAATCTACTGCATGAGCTGTTGATGAGCCTAACCACAAAGACTTGAGAGTCACCTCTATTCAGAGTACCTGCTGGAATCCAGCCTCAGACGGCCTTCTGGCGACATCGGATATCTGATCTCACAAGCGCATCCAATGTTGGTCCCAGCGCATTCCAACAGGCCAGTCTTACTTTCCTTCTTCAGCCGCCCCTAGGCACTTTCAGGGAGCAGCTCACCCTAGAGAGAAATCGCTGCTTCCTTGCCAGTTTCACGCACGTCTTGAACAAATCTCTATTCCACCAACAACGAGGCAATCCGTCTACAAGGCGACGTCCATTTCCCTTCACCGCTCTCGCCACCAGAATCGAGCCGACTTCGCGTAGCGTCGAACTCACCTAGTTCGAGAGCTACCAATCCATCATCGCCATTCCGATGCCACAGTCCGGGGCTGAAAAGCCTGCAGGCAGGACGAACGGGGTGCTGCCCATATCCGTAGCCCAGCCAGCGGATAAGCCAGGAAGAGGGTCGCGCGGCAAGTCGAAGATCTCCCAGGATGGCGTCAAGATGAGCATCCGCTACCTGCCACCGGGACTGAAAGAGTTTGAATGCGCCAACATTCTCGGCGATGAGTGGCGCATTGGAAGTGGGAAAGTGGACTGGCTGTCGTTCGAGCCAGGGAAGCAAGCAAGAACGTACGTTACGGGTTCTTAGCGCTGTGATATGGCCGGTTCCGGCATTGTGTCACCAAATCTTCTAACTGACTAGCTACAGGCCCGGAAAGCCATCTCGGCCCGCGGTGGCGTACTTGCATCTTACCAAGCCGGAGTTTGTCACCGTCTTGACGGAGGCTGTCCGCAACGCGACCTGGGAGGACTCGGGAAACACCTACAACGACCCAGCGCTAATCTTCCCGCCATTTGTGGAGAAGTGTTCATTCCAGAGAATCCCGCCACTAAAAGATAGGGCGGATCAACGACAGGGTACTATCGACACGGACCCGGACTTCATGGCATTCCTCGAAGAGCTCGCCAATCCTCAACCGTCGGTCCCCGAGGGCACCGAAGAGAATGCGGATGCGACTTCTACGCCAACTATAACGCCACTGGTCGAGTACCTCAAAGCCAAGAAGGCGAATAAGGAGAAGGACTCAACATCGTCGAAGGGCGGGAAGCAATCCAAGCAAGATGGCAAATCGTCGAAGTCTAAGGGATCCGACGAGTCCAGGAAGGGTAAGGATAGGAGTGCTAAGCCGAAGGAGGAGGTCAAAATCCTCTTGAAGAAGCCATCCGGCGATGCTTCCAAGGATACTCCAAAGGGCGCCAGTTCCTCCGGAAAGGCCGCGGCTGCAACAGCTGCCGCAGCGGCCAGTTCGTCGCAAGCATCCGGTTCCGGCGATGCACCGAAGAGCCGCCGCGCAGGTATTGCAGCAGTGGCGCGGATGTTACAGCGAGACCTTGGTCTAAGCCCCGGAACGGCCCATAGGAGAGCCCGGCTGGACGCGGTAAAGTCGGAGGCGGAATCCAAGCCAAGCACCCCCGTTCAGACTGCTTCACCTTCCGCCCCTGCAACCGCCCCGAAAGGTGCTGCGGGCCCGAGCACGACGGCGTCGCAGGCCTCCACACCCACGGCACAATCCTCGAAGAATCAGCAGGCGACCCCGTCATCAGCGAAGCCGCCAGGCTCTGGTCGGAACCGTGGCCGCGGATCTAAAAATGCAGATCAAAAGGGGAAGAGCGTCGAAAACAGCGCGAATGGGTCTGGCCTGTCCGCCGCAAATCCGCCAGTCCTATTGAAGAAGCGGCCTGAGCAAACCCAGACGGCTCAGGCCTCGGCTTCATCCTCCACTGCGAACACTCCTACGCCGGCTGCCCAAAAGCCAGCGGGCACAGAATCATCCAACAAGGGCAACGCCGAAAAGTCGAAACCGGCTCCCGCGCCCGCCGCGCAGAAGGACAAGTCGGCCCAGGTCACTCCCGGCGCCCTCCGTGGCTTCGTCAAGCATGCAAACCCGTCGCAGGGCGTCACGGAGCAGCTGTTGAAGGGGGCCATGGAATCGTTCGGCGCCGTCACCTTTGTCGAGATTGACAAGCGCAAGGGGTTTGCGTACGTGGACTTCGCGCTCCACGAGAGCCTTGTCAAGGCAATCTCTGCCAGCCCCGTGTCGATTGCTCAGGCGACGGTGCAGGTCTTGGAGCGGAAGGACAAGAAGCCGGCTCAGGGTGCCGCTGCTTCGGGTGCTGCAGCTGCCGGGCCGAGCACGCCAGGCCCGGCAGAGAAGGAAAAGGAGAAGGAGAAGTCGGGACATCGCAGGAGGGGTAGGAGGGGAGGCGGCGGCGGCGGAGGAGGAGGAGGGGGAGGTGGTGGTGGTGGTGAGAAGAGCGCTGCCAAGTAAGCGGGAGGCAAGATCGGGAGCAGTCTTATTCGTTTTGAGTCCATGGACCACAAGCGTACATCGTCAGGCCAGCTCGGTTTTCTACGACTACTGTAGCAGCGGCCCCTTTATCCCGCCGCCACCGCCGCTCGCGGGCCGGCCGCTGGCCCGGAGAACGCTTGGAGCTTGGGAACGAAGCCATCTTTCACGTGTCGGCGCCGGCCTCTTGCTGAGAAGCTTCAGCGTCGCCCATGCCCAACTCTACAACTGTAGGTCCTACTCCGAGCGCGTGACAGGCGACGGGGGCAGGGACGGCTTAGGCCTAGGAGTATGGAACTACCAGGGACGAGCAAAGTGGAAAGTAGACGGCTATGTTAGCTAGGAGTTCCCTACTAAGGGCAGGGCTAGCCGTTATTTAGTACATGCATTCCCTAAGAAGCATCATATCCCATAGAACTCTCATTAGTAGCCCCGTGCCTACGGGTTCTCTATGCGTGAAAATACCAACTGGCGCCCCCCTCCCCCCCTCTAAAACTTGACGCTCAAAGTAGATGCAGAATACTCCCAACCCTGTACACCAAGACGGCAAGCAGGAACCCAACGCAGACGGCCACCTTCTCGTGCCAGAGCCTAGTCGCCCTGGCCCGCACGTCGGCCCAGAGTAGGCTCTCGCCGCCGTCCCGCCTCGCGGCCTTCAGAGCGGGCAGGCCGTCCAGGCTGTACGAATTGTTGTCCCGCTGGTACCGCGGCATAATACCCTTCTCGACCTGCCCCTTTATGTATCTATCGAGGACGTCCCTCTCCTGGAAGGCGCGCACCACCGCTCCGCCATCGGCCCCCTCGTCTCCCTCAGCCGCGTCCGCCGGCGCCGTCGCGCCGAGACGCACCATTGGCACCGCGAACCCGCAGCTCGTCGTGACCCTCCAGATGTCGCCGACGATGACTGCCCTCGCGCCCTGGAACACCGACCTGGCCTCCGGCCCCGCCTCCCCCGCGATCCTGCTCCTGACGGCCACGATCTCGTCCACGGCGGCGCGGAACCCCGGGTCCGCGTGCTCCACCACCCTTCCTCGGCAGAAGAGCCTCATGATCCTCGGCGACGGCCCGAACGACATGAACATGAGCGTCAGCCGCCCGTTCTCGTAGACGTGCGCGACCGTCTCGCACCCGGAGCCCGTGCGGTCGATGTAGGACACGCGGTTGGGCGAGAGGACGGCCAGGTGGGAGGAGGACATGCCCTTGGGGGAGACGTTGACGTGCGCGCCGTGCGTGGGCGCCGAGGCCGTCAGGAATAGGGGCTGGGCGTGGATGAACCTGGTGAGGTCATCTGATAGGGAGTCGTAGATCTTCATTTTTGTTTTTGTTTGGGGGCGAGGGGGGTAATTCGGGGAAGGGGTGGGTTGAATCTGGCCGTGTCGTCAAGATGATGGTCGGTCCTTCTCAAGGATCTTGATTTTCCTGTCCGGAGGTTGGTTTCGGCCGTTGGATCACGTTGATAGCTTGTTTTCCGTAAGGGGGCCGGAAAGGGGGTAGATATTTATGAGGGCGTCTTGTGACTCAATTGGACCTTCAGGCTACAGTTGGAGATGGGAACCTTTGAAATCAACCCCATTCAATGTTGTGTCATTGCTAGCCCGCCCGCCCAAGATCTATCTACTCGTTAAGAACAAAAAAAACAAAAGTCTATCTACCTTACATAAAAAGAGTTGAAAAACGAACCAACCAATGACCAAGGACCGAAGATGGTACAATATTCTCCCGTGATCCCGAATGCCTTTTTAAACAACCAAGTCGTCATGCGTAATACATGCCGACCTCTGCGAACTCCCAGGACGAAGAAGGAAGCAAGCCACATGCAGAAAGAAAGAACTGCACTTCCCTTCTCTGTTTCCATATCCTCACGCCCCCCCGGTGTGACGCAGCGGGGAAGAGGATGTGACTCGAAGCAAGTTGCCCAACCTGTGAGTCATATTTCCCTGCTGGGGCAGGGCACCAATGGGGGGGTGAAATGACAAATGATGGAAGATTGGAGGCAGGCGCAGGCAGAAAAAAAAGGGGGTCCGAGATTGGAATGGGTCCCCCCGACAACTCAAACCCACAATGTGAAATCAAAGTAGAAAAAAATAACCCGAAAAAAAAAGACGCGCGGACAGGAGGGGGTTTGAACACAAGGGTATGAAAGGGAAAGAAGAAAGAAAAAAAAGACCATGGGCGCGAGCCGGGTATACTCTAACTGTAATTTCCTCCTCCCTCCTTTTCTTCTTTCCGATTTTTTTTCTTTTCTTCTTTCCATGTTTCGGATGGCGTGGTTCTTTTTGGCTTGTTTTGAGGAGGGGTTTCCGGCGACAGCAGACCAGGAGAGGGGCGGAGTCGAGGCCCAGAATCCCGCACCGCGCCCCGATTGATTGGGAGCGGTGAGGGGTGAGGGGTGAGCGAGGAGGGGTGAGGAGGGGTGACACCGAGCAATGAGGGGGTGTGAGGTGGGGAGGGAGGATCCCCACTGGTCCGCGAACCCCAAACCAGCTCCCGTCGGGCTAGGCAGCAATGGGGTAGCCACTAATTGGGCCATGCGGGGCCGGGCGGGAAGACCCATCCATCCAGGTGTGAGAACAGGAAAGTATAAAATTGGTTTGCGCCAAAATTTCGCGCGCAGGTGCGCAAACCGGAAAAAGACTGGGTGACTCGGACGGCCGAAAAAAAAAGCGTGTTGAGTGGATGGGGACGTACTCCCCTCCGCGCTTCCCTGCATGCCCGCATATGCGGACAAGCAACGTATGTGAGTGAGGATTGATACAATCACCTCGTGCGGTAGTACGGGTCCTCGACGAAGACGTCAGTCGGGCGCCTGTACCCGGTCGAGTCTGTCCTCGAGTTCCTCGACGCATCAGAGTACGTCGACGCCGTCTCCGAGCGGGGAGAGGCGATGGCAAGCGGCGGTGGCATCCGCTTCGGGGCGGATATGGTGACTGTAGCAGAGCTGTCCTTCCGTGCCCGTGGGGCGCTGGGTCGCGGGGCACTGGGTCCCCACTCCTCCTCGTAGATTTCGTCGTTTTTCTCCTGAGCCTTGGCGGCAGCTTTGGCGTTCGCGCGCTCCATCTTCTCCGTGAGGACGTCCTTAGACTTGGTGGTGCTCGACCGGTGCTTGGATCCGGACCTGCGCGGCGCGGACGAGCTCGTACCACTCTTCTCTGCGCTAGTGCGCGACCTGCCCTCTCGCGAGCCGCCCGACGAGGGCTTATCCTCCTTCTTCTTGCTCTCCTTCCTCGGCGACTTTGTGTCGGTATCCTCAGGGGCGCTGCTCGCCGCGTCCAATTTCTTCTCAAGCTTCCGCTTCTGTGAACTGAGCTTCTCCTTCGCGGCCGCAAGCTCATCGTTCTCCTCCTTAAGCTCACCGTTCTCGTCCTTGAGCTCATCGTTCTCGCCCTTAAGCTCCTCGTTCTCGCTCTTGAGCTTCTCATTCTCGCTCTTGAGCTTCTCGTTCTCGCCCTCGAGGGCCGCGGACATATTCGCCAGCTGGAGCCTCTCCTTTTTCAGCCGCTTCCCTTCGTCCTTAAGCACCTCGGCTTCGGTTTGCATGGCCTCGAGTCGGCTGTACAGTTCGCGGTATTCTTGGTCGCGCTGCTTGAGCGCGGCGTCGGCCTTCTCGACCTTGCGCTTAAGGGAGTGGATGTACTTGTGCGCCTGTTCGAGGTCATCGCGCAGCTCTGAAACGGTCGAGTCGTGGTAATCGGAGGCGGGGGCGGCGGCGGATAAGGCCTGGGACTCGCGCACTGCAAGGTTCCAATCAGGATTGGTTGGAGGGTAACTATCTTGGTCGCTCGACGAACCAACTCCAGAGTCGCTGCTCTTTTGATGATTGTGCCCGTAGCCCTTGCGGGGCCGTTCCGGGTAATGACTGTGGGGAGGCATTGTGACGGACGTCAACAGCAGGAGGATGAGATTGGGTGTAGTAAGTATCCTCTCGTTGTGAGGTATACGAGATCGTGGTCGTGGGTTGGTGCGATGTGGGGAAGGTTGCTAGCGTGTGGGTAATTGTCTCTTCTAAACCGCGGCTAAGTGTGGAGACTAGCGGACGCTAGGGTGCTTCCCAGTATCCAGGAGTTTTGAATGGAGACCTTGCCAGGCTAAGTAATAGAAGCAGTAAAAGTGGAGGATCTCACAGATCCCAAGGTATAAATGATAGAATGTCCAAGGAGGGGGAGATCCGGATGAGTGGGGTGAAGAGTGAATGTCCAGGTATATGTATAAGTCAGATCCGGGAATCGCAAGGTCCAACGGAATCCAGAGTCAGGCTTGACAAAAGTCCAGGAATTTTCCGAGAAACAATGAGGGGCGGAGGGAATGGATCCCTTTGTGTGGTCCTCCGAGTAATATGTAGTCTCAAGGAAGAACCGGTGTGTTGGTCGTGTATTAAAGTTTTCCCAGTGAAGGGGACTGGTTGCCTTAAATGGTCACGGGCAGAGGGAAAATATGACCGGCTGCTGCCTTGGAGATTCGGTCAACCTTCAGACTGGGCAAAAAGAACGTCCGCAATACAGGGAAGTCAAATGTACCCTTTTCTCCTTGCGTGGGAGGTCCAAGGTGAGTAAGTGCGCGGCTGCGGGATGCGCCTCGTTGCGCCGCCTCTCTTGAGAGGTAGAAGAAAAAGAAGAAAAACAATGGATGTACCTCAGTGGGCAATCCGCCTCAAGGCCAAGAATGTGCGAAAGAGGGTGGTGGTGTGCCGCTTGTGGTTATGGGCCACTCAGCGAGCATGTGAGAATAGGAAACAGGTCCAGGAAAGAGGAGTGCTCCGTTTCAGAGAGGGTCGGCTGAGTAGGTTGCCTCCAGGCAGGAGTCGGCGCGCACTGCCATGCACGACGCAGGACGGGAATCTGGACCAGGCTGCCTTCTCTCACTGCGGTATGTATACGTATCAGCCACGAGATGCGTCGAAGATTTGGGGGCCAGAGAGATGGTCAGTGGCATGTGGTCGCATGTTGTGGAGCGAGAGGTTCTGTTGGTGACTCGGTCGGCGCGCGAGGGGGGAACTCGAGCAGAGTATACTGCGGGAGTCCTGTCTGGGGAAATAGATCGAAAGTAGAAGTAGAAGAAGTCCGGTAGAGGGAGGACTTCGGATGGTGGCGATGTTACGAGAAGGTGGGACACCAGAGGTGTACAAGTACAGGAACTTGGGTTTGGTTTCAAAGACACGAAATGTCCTGAGGAAGGGGGGGGGAGAAGAAGTCGATGAGGGAAAAGGGGGGGTGATATGCCTGTTTTGTACTAAAGTATATGTATGGATATAAAGAGCTACTATAATAACGGGAGGGAAATTCAACTGTTCTCAAACACTGGGAAACGGACGATGTCGGGAAAAGAAAGAGACGGGAAATGGGAAATAAGAGGGCCGAATACTACGACATGGGTGTGAATTTTTTTTTGTTTTCCGCCCGCAAAAAGTGACTCGGAAGGTAGGGCTGGGCTGAGTCGGAGGAACATCCCTACCAACCACAGGGGCGTGCCCGTATAACACGACAGGGGAGGGGTGAATAATAAGTACTCATGCTTGAACGAGTCCCCGCGCCGGTATTATTACTCGTACTTGTACTCCGTACTCTTCCTCTACGGTGGTCGAACCTGCCACAAATATTACGAGTATGTACTCATCAGTGCACCACTCCAAGGAGCTTCATCGAACAGGATAGCCAACATGAAGGGATACTATTAGCATCCGGGACACGTACAGGGTTCTCCCCAGTCGAATGTCCTTCTCCTGGGATGATAGGTCGGGGCATCACCTCAGAAACTTCCATCGCCTTCTTCTTCTCCATGGGCAACGCGTCCGAGCACCAAAAAAAGGAGGCGGAACCCGAGAGAAAGAGAAAGAGCGGGAAGCGTTGTATACTCTGTACCCTTGATTTCCGCGCACCCCAGAACTGCAAATGCAAGATCCCTCCCAAATCCCTCCTCCATTTGTGACTCCTCCAATGCGTGTGTCCCCAAGACTTGTCCTTCCCACATGTCGGATCTGCATGGCTGAGCCCGTTATTATTTGCTTATCTATCCTCTCCCCAAGCCACGGAACCTATCTACCTGTAACGTCCTGCAGCCCTCCCATGTGATAATATTCCAAATCGGGCTTGTTGCTAGTTATTATTATTTTTGTAACTTACACCTTCGGATATCCCCTTTGCATCTACGCCCATCTATCATGATATGAGCATGCAAGTTGTTCAAACATCGCCATGAGACACTCCTGCGCTTCCGTTCTTTTCCACCTACTCCGTACCTGACACATTACTTCCCGTCCTTGACACCCGTTCCTTGTGCTCTCAACCAAGCCTCCTCCGACCACCAGGGAAGACCGAGTGCAACCCCGAAGACGTCCGACTTCAAACCACGCACAAGTGACAGCAAGGCGCGCCCTTGTCAAACCTAACCTGGAACTTCCACAAGCTTCTTCGCACTGATATCTGCCCACCGCTCTTGACTTGTCAGTACGGCGATAGGTGGGATTACGGGCGTTGTCAAGGGGGACTGGGCAAGACTGTACTCATATTTGCTACCTAACGACTAAGATGAGGGAAACTAGGAAATCTGTCGAGCCAGGTAGTTGGCAATACAAGCCTGCTGCTGGTTTTACCAAAAGAAACACCCAAAGTTGAAGAGAGAAACGATAATTCCAGAAGAGAAAAAAAAGGGAAGGGAAGAGAAGAGAAAAGGGAGAATTAAAAAGAAAAAAGAATGACGAGGGAAGAGAAAATGATAAAAGAAAGGAGAGAAAAGGGACAAGATACAATAACAGAGAAGGGACAATAATAATGGTAAAAGAAAGGCGAAAAGAACAAGTACAAGTACAACAACTGAACAGATAGAAAGAAGCCGGGTAAGAATACATCAGAAGAAAAAATACGAACGTAGTGTAAAACAAATCATGGCCATGTATCCCATATCCCATAACTCCATTCCGGGGCCAACCTATCCCTTCCCGTGACACTCCGCCCTGGTGGTCTCCCTCTATTCCTTGCGCCAAAAGAGACCGGATCCAGCCGTCAAACAAAATCAGGCTAAGTAACGAATGTTTATGCCTTGTTCGTTTTCCAAGCCCCGTTCTTTTTAGCCAGACTAGCTCAGTCAGCATCGCAAACCGAACCAGGAACCAGGACAGCGCTTCCGAGCTTGTCGAGTTCCTCTTGCTCTCCACAATCTACCTCCTTATTCGCCTTTCTCCCGCTCGTATCGGCAAACTCGCGGGCCTCCTCGGTGTCCTTATGGTCGAGGATGGCTTGGAACACTAGGTTAAGCAGTGGCTTCGCATGGTCAGAAGCTGGCATCTCATTTGCCTCGTCGATGCTAATGTGGGCGTAGGTCTGCTTCTTTTCCGGCTTGGGCCGTCCATCCCCGATGGCTCCAAAGGGAGACGGTCGAGCGATGGAGTGCTTACGCTCTTCGAGCACCTGGCCCATCGTCTTCCCAAGTCGTGAGGTGTTGCTGTAGAACCAAGCGTTGATCTTGGCATCGCGCTCGCGCAGCATCTCGCCGTCCATTTTCGTTGCACCATGCGGGTACCGGCCATGGTAAGGCTGGTGATATTGGGCTGGGTCCCAGTCATACGGGTCAAGATTCTCAACCTTTCGAATCCAGTAGTACGGATCTCGAGTTGTCGACATCGACTGTGAACCAGCGACGGCCTGCGTAGTGGTGCTAAGCTGGGCGCGGCTTTCTTCGTGGCTAGACACACTTCCCGCATTACCATCGACTGAAGAGGACTGAAGAATGTTCGATCCTAGATTCTCATTGGCCCAGCTCTTCGAGAGCTCGTAGCTGTTGATGCTTGGCGCCTCGTTAAAACCGGGGTAGCCCATGGCTCTACGAGCCTCCAAGATCTGGCGTGCCAAGTCAAATCTCGTATTGTTTCGGGCGAGGGCCAGTGCGTCATTAAACCCAAGGCCACGGTCCGCGAGTGGATGGGTATCATGGCCGCCCTGGTCGGGAATGAAATTGTAAGTGCTGGGCTGATGCACAGGCGCCCCATCAGAGTCCAACCGAGCAGATTGGCCGCTGTTTCCGTTGCTTCGAGCAAGGCCATGCCTTACAAAGCCAGCGGGCGTAATCACTTGGTCACACATCTCAGACTCGGGCCCTTCTCCAGCAGCGGTACGGCTGATGGTATGGAGACTAGGATGATCGTGGTCGCTGCCCACCCCATCATGACTGTAGTAGGCGGTAGGGATCTGTGGCGAGGGTCCCGTCATGCCGAGTCCATCGGTTCCATTGGTCATGTTCAGGGTAGAATATGGACGAAGGGGCTGTGTGGAATGAATTGGGTGAACCGGCTGAGCCGTGTTCACTCCTGCCGCATGTAAGTTCGAAACAAATGTACTCTCGATTTTGGAAGGACCTTGTTGTCGTTGTCCTGGAGGGCCTGCCTTGAGTGGCTCTGGGGCGCCAGGGCCGGTGGCCAGGGCAGACGACAGGAATGGGCGTGACTGGCGAGGGTGCGCCAGCTGGCTGTTGGTCTGGGTTTTGGGAAGGGCTGAGGCGTAGTCTCCCAGAGGTCGAACATCCACCTGCGTAGGCTGGGAGGAAATGGCGTTAGGGGTCGTCGCCAGGGACCGGGGTTGGTGCGATGTGCTTAGCCCAACCGCTTCGTGAGAGCTGCGGAAGGCGGTCGGGACCCCTCCTGAGGGCAGACCTACTGGCATTAGCGCGAGACATGGTAGATGGGATTGAGAACATTGAACCGTACCTGGATTTGACTTGACGCGCAGCACGTGCTGTGCCTTCTGCTGGTACGGGTTCTCATAAGAAGCGAGGCTCACCAATGACTTCATAGGAAGCTTTTCGACGAAGGCATCGCCAAGATTAGTACTGCCGTCGTCATCTCCTCCCCCATGGTTGGCGGCGGCGTCGCCTCGCGGGTTATGCTGCGTCAACATCGTATCGCTGGCTTGAGTCGGTAAAGGTCCGCCTCCAGCCCGGAAGGATGCCATGTCGTTTGGCGAAGGGTCGCCGCGGTGGGCGAGATGAAAGACGTGGGGGTTTATGGCACGGTCATTGTTCTGCTGCAGCGGGGCATAGTGAGGTACAACAGCAGAAGCCGCCAGAGAGTGGAGGGCATTCGTGCCATCCTGCTGGGAGGCAACCGGGAACTGTTCTCCCCCGGTTGAACCCAGGGACGCTCTTCCCCGTCGAACGGGGGCACGGATAGGCCTGGCCGATTCCGGGTTCCAGACGGTGCCGGCGGTAGTGTAAACCGGTCGTTGTTGCTGCACCACACCATATGGAAGATTCGGGCTGGTCGAATTCCCAGCTTGGATCGAGCCTTCACCAGTGTTGGACTGGCTCCGAAGGCAGGTGGCCACGCCGGAGCTGTCCATGTTGCTTGTCCGTGATAAGTGGTATCGCTAACTTAAAGTATGAAGGAACGACAAAGAACAAGGGTGAGTGATGAAATACTGAGAATGCAGTCGGTTCCAACGATATCTGGTAGTAATCCCCCCAAACAGGTGAGCTCACCTGCCTATGTATCTCTCTCTGCTGGGGGATACCTGACTCTGTAGCATTTGAGAGGGGTATTGGGACCTTTTAAGGAAGGGGCGCCCAAGCTGAACGATGGTAGTGTGAAGGGCGTCCCTACCCTGATCTGGAGCTAAATTTGTCTAAAGTTTTAGGCGCGTGAAGAACACGCTGGATTCGAGGAAGGTGCTTCTCCTCTCCCGGGTGCCTAGGGGGTCTGCGTTACCCTGTGACTTTCCCCTGTCGGGCCTGTGACGAGGAAGGAGCCTCCCGGTCTGGTTAGGTCCACACTACCGCTTCGTAGGTAGCAGTGTTTAGCTGGGTCTTCGAGCAGGAGGAAGGAACGACAATAGGGAGGGAACAGTGGAGGAAGACAAGGAGGTAATGGTGCTCTTACACTTGACACGTGAGAATATCCCGGTGCCCGCAGGAGAAGAACGTCCTCACCTTCGAATGCGTACTCGAAGCTTGTGCCTCAACGCGCCTTCTAAAGTCGATGTTTCGCCTCGGTACTAAAGGACACTAGGAACAAGGGGAATCGAGTCGTTGGGGAAAGAAAAATGGACTGTGAATTGCCTCGGGCGAATGGCAAAGCTGATGAAGGGGTGATGAATCCGTTTTGTGTGCCAGTATGGGATAAAGGTAAGTCAGTGGTGGTGTGTGCTAGGGCTTCGAGTCAAGGGGAAGGAAAAGAGAGAGAAAGGGTGGAAGAGGTTTGAGGGGAACGGGAGGTCAAGAACTCTGAACTTAAATCATGGGTGTGAAGGTTTAAGGTTGTCCCTGGCGATGGCCAAGGACTTCCCTTCTGGTGCGATGACCTGACCGGGATCCGGCGCCAGACAAATGCTCTGGATCGTGCTTCAAGCTACATAGTCCCGGATCATGCTCCAGTTCATCCTTTCTGGAGTTGGGTGGCCCTTAATTCTCATGGTCCCTCCCATGTACAGTGTCTCCCAAGATCATGCTATAGAGCATCCAATGGAGACGCCATACTGCTAGCAACCGAGTGAAGGTAGGAAGTATGTTAGAGAGATGAAAAGTACAGTAGACGAGGTAGTAGCAGGGTCGGGTGAACGAGATGGTGAGAATATAAGCCATAGTACGAAGGGTTCTGGGCACACATGTGAATCGATACGAACAGCCTACTGACCTAGCTACACACCTAACAGACACCGGTGCAACCTTAAAAGGACACCAGCAGTAGTCCATTGCACTTTGTTAGCATCACGATATAAAGCACCAGGTAGAGTATACGAAAGAAGACCTACAGCAAAGACTTGGATGGGAGAGAGTAAAGGAGATGGTACTAAATGAGTGTATCGGACAAAAAGAAGTTTTCAATTGATGTCTCCCGAGAGAGAGAGAGATGCTAGAATCTCCAGGACGCCAAAAACGCCTACAGCAGAAACGGGATATCCCCTCAAGACCCACACGATTTCCTCCCTTACTCACGCACCACACATACAGTCCTCGGGCAACCCCGAATATATTGCGCAGCGCGCCCGGTATCAACACTTAAGATAAGGCGGGGAAATGGAAAAGAAGAGCCCCCGCTCTCCCCTCCGCGAAAAAAAAGAAAGAAAAAAGGAAAATGAAGGGAGAGCGAAAAGGAGGCGAACGAAGCCGACAACGATTCCTCCCGCTTCCCACGGAAGAACACCGCTTTTGTGTGAGATCCCATACGGAGGAATGGGGAAATGACGGACCGAGTATGCCGCAAGCGACGAAGGAATTATGTACCGTGAAGGGAGTAAAGAATCCAACGAAGTGGTGAGAAGAAGGTGAGCGAATGTTGGAGGTTATGCTGACGGGTGGGTGCGCAGTAATGGATCCGACACTATTCTAATTAGTACCCAGGGTACGCCCTGCCCTGAGGAGGAGGGCTTCGCCCGGTGGGGCCGGCCCGATTCTGGAGATCGGGGTTGCTGTTCTGCGGCGAGGGCCGCCCGCCGGGATAGCCGCCCCACTGTGGGCTCTGCGCGCGGCCGTCCTGGGGGCCGCGAGGCTGAGGTGAAGGGCCCTGCCTGCGCTCGCTGGCATACCGCGGGTCCACGTCCTCGTAGTATGGCACGCCACGGCTGTTATCCGGGGAGCTGAGGCCCTGAGGCTGTCCGCCTCCTCGGGCTACCGCGAGGGGAGACGGAACCACAGGCGAGTGGCGTCCCTGCTGTCCGGCCTGGTTCCAACCAGCGCGGGGAGGCACGTATTGGCCTTGAGGGCTGCGCGGTTTGTTAGCTACGGGAGTAATTTGGGGAGGGGCAGTGGCACTTACTCTTCGTGGCTGTACTTGCTACCGTCGCTCATATAAGAATCGGTAGGTCGGGGGTTGCCACCTGAGGACTGTTGTAGCCCCACCATGCCAGCGATATCGGTATCGCTGTCCCTAATTGTACCTAGCTGAGTGGTTGACCCGGTGGTGGCGGTGCCGTCCATTTCGGAAACGGGCCCTCGTTGGATGGGGGTATCGAGCGCCGGGGGCGACTCTGCGCGGGGGAGGTCCGTGTTTGAGCCATAGGCGTTGTATCCGTTACCAGCAGCGTTTCCTGCGTTGTAAGGGTCGTTCTGTCCTCCGTATCCACCGCCGTAAGCGTTCGAGGGGGAAGGCCGCCGGTCGTATGAGCCAGCGCCATTCTGGTAGTTCTGATACGGAGGTCGTGCACCTCCCCGCATCATACCACCGGGTCCACCACGTGGCGGTGGACCATATCCTCCCCTAGGGCCATAACCGCCCCTACCCGGGGGCCCATAGCCACCTCGGCCGCCACCCGGAGGTCCGTAACCGCCTCGGCCACCCGGAGGCCCGTAGCCACCGCGGCCGCCCCTCATCCCACCACGGCCTCCCGCGTTCATATGTTCGGCGGACGGGCCCCGCCTAATGGCCGCGTAGTCATTGGGAGACGGGCCCATTGGGTTCCCAAACTGGTCGAGGGGAGCCGAGTTCGACCTCATCGGCTCGCCATACGGGAGGCTATGGACCGGGCTAACGGTGCCGGCGCGGGCAAGGTTTGCCGATCTCTCGGAGGGACTCCGCTGGGTCAGCGGTATGCGCTCTTCGCTGGGCTTGTCGTCGTTCTCAAACGACGCAAAGGTGGGCAACGTATCGGCCGCGCCGTTCGCGCCGCCGCTCATGGTGGGCATGGTGGGCTGGCGCGAGAGACTGACCGCGGCCTTCTGGGCCTCCCGGTTGTAGTAGTTCTCGCCGCTCATCTCGGCGTTCTCGGCGATCCTTTTGGACCTGTCCTTCCTGCTGATAAGGGTGCGCCGCATAGCGCAGATGAAGAGGCCGCTGAACCCAACCATCACCGTACCGGCGACCACGAGATAGGAGCCCCAGGCCAGGTGGGGAACGAAGAGTAGGACATCGACAATGAAGGCGAGGAGACAGATGAGGAAATCAACAACGCTGACGATGAAGACGATGAGTAGGTAGCGGGTGGAACGCCCTAGCGACATGTGAGATAGCCCTGCCAGGATGAGCAGGACCAGGGTCAAGGCGGCGGCCACGGGGTGGACAATGAGGATTGTCGTTAGGGAGTTGCGGACGGAGGAGGGAAGATCGAAGTTGGACTTGGTGAGGTCGAGGAGTCCGACTAGATTCAGAGTCAATTAGTACTCTTAACGAGGTGATGGGCCAGAACCGCCGAGCGCGGTTCTCATGGGGTACATACCTGGGTTGTACCCTATCTCGAAATCCGAGCATTTGTTGCCAGTACAGTGGCCAAAGACGCCGAAGGTGACATCGTCAAACTTGCCGAGCGGGATGCCCTTGACAACGGGTGTGGACAAGGTGGCGATGAGTAACAGCGCAAAGGCCGCGAAGAGGAAGACCGTCAATATGGTGGCGGGTCGAATCATGGTGCCGGTGGGTGTGCCAGGAGCAGGACGTCCGAGAGTATCAGAGCCAGCGTCTTCGAGACGCGGCGAAGAAGTGGAAAGTGCGCGCTCGGTAAAAGCTCGCCCAGTGGAAAAGAGAGCGGTTCAATCGTGGTTCATAGTAGTTTCCAAGGAAGACACATGCCGTTAAGGATTGGACGGATTGGAAGGGTGCGAGGGTCGAGGAGAGACCAGCAACATGAGAGACCGGACGAAGGACTGCCTCTCTATGATAGTTCGGGAGGGATTGAAATACGGTCGACGCTCGAACGACGAAACCGGAGAGGGACCAGACGGCAGACGGCGGCGAATTGCAGTGCTACTGGCCGGCGAAGAATCGGAATCGCATCGGTCGCGGGCGCGGCCAATGTGTGATGGTGACGATGTCCAGATCGGGGTGTTGTGTGTGGAACGAGTGTGATATGAGGATCGGAAATTGGGGGGGAGGTAAACAGTCAGAAAGAGAGTTCAGGTGTGTTCCAGAGAGCACAAGGGCCAGGGGCGGGAGTGGCGCAGAGGAACGACCCAGGGCCAGGGGAAAGAGAGATTACAAGGTTTGTGGAGGATGGAACAGCACCACAAAACCGATACGTGCGACCGGCCGATGTACTCGTGTACTGCGGACGGAGTATGAGGTACTTTGATTCATGGAAACAGAGTTAGCGGATGGAACCGACCCCACGGCGTACGTAGTCTTAGCTTTCTTACGCAGGAGCATACATGCATCTATTGTAATTTGCAGTGCTTGGCCCTTCATCGAATCCACATACTATACTCCCTTGACTGACATTCTTTGCCGACGTCGACACCGACGCCAACACCGACCCGCTCTTCCCTTCCCTTTCCCTTTGGGTATGAAGGCCGATTTCGATTAATAGCCGGAATCGAACCCCACGATACTTGTAAAGGCGGCATAGACACTATACGAGTATACGAGCATGATGTATCGCTGGTAGTGTTCTCGGCGTTCTACAACCGAACGACTGTGGAGGAAAAGCTTGTACATCTACGAGTAAGACGCGACCGTTGTGCCGCGTAGCAAATCTCATTCCGCTCGCAGGGATTGAGGCTTCTCTATTATCTTTCCACACGTCGATGGAGTGGTATCAAAGGCTTGATTGCCCTCCCCGGTAAATTACTGATTACAAGTAATGTATACTTGGACGAGGGGACCCTGTCGGGAGCATTCCCTCCATGTCGCCTTTCTATCCACTTCAATGATAATTGAAGCAGGGACCATGGTCGTGGGGCTAACCCCACAATGGCCATAATAATGTAGTTACTTGCATCTACAGTCATTGTTGCCAAGAATTGGCGACCTCCCAGGGAGTGTGGATGCACAAGCAACCTCCATCGCTCGACAATCTGGGTTCAGGACGAACTGCATCGGGCGAAGCTCGCCTGCAGAAGCATTGGCCAGAGAAAAACGGTCGTTCATCCTGGGGCACATGAGCTTACTTGGTCGACTTCCTTCGTTCTACGGAACTCCCTTTTTCGTCGGCTTGCATCTATTGTTGCAGCGGGCGCAATGTTCGTAGGGTCTCCGCCGGCCCGCCATTTCCTCCACTCAATGTTCCCACCCAAATTAGCGTACCTTCCTAAAATGGCACGGAACCTCGATTGTTCGAGCACTTGCATGGATGGGTACGAGTACGAATACACACGTTCGTCCCTGTGGTCTGCGCGACTAGCTCCAGAGGTTCCAGGTACATGTGGGCACTAGTATGGGTACAAGTACGTGGCTTGCATGGTTGCGGGTCAACGTCCCCCGCCCCTCCTCTGGGCGAGAGCCGTAAACGGTTGAACGTCGATGCATTAGAGTCGAAATTGGACGAGGTCGGGCAATGGTGTGATCCGGCACACCAGTCACCACTTCGTAACGTGGTACTACTAACCCAAAATTCTATCAGACTTGCCCACACACTTGTGCTTCTATCCTCTTGTGTTTTTGAGAAAGTACTTGTATCAAAGCACGCCGCGGGACGCCAAAAGCTCCAGACGACGAGGAAGAACGTCTGCCAGTGCTTCAGCCTGCAAGTGAGTGGCTCTGCGCCTGGGATCCCAGCCGCTGACCTGTTCACTCAGACCCTAGGTCTGGCCCAAACCTACCCAGCCCCTGTTGGAGGTTTCCAGGTAATACCACGAGTGCTTGGACACCGAACCGATGTAGCGGGAACACATTATTATCAGCCACCTTCCCACATACAATCTGCTCCATTCCGCAAGAAGGCGCAAGAAATGAGAACCTTGTCGCAGACGAGAGATTTACTTGTTTTTTTTTTACGCCGACCTCGCATTCAACTCCGAAGTGGCTAGAAAGATATCGGGTAGAGACGGGGGTCGATTTACGCGCCGCTATAGTACTTGGTTTGGAGCATGAGGAATTACTTTCATTGTAATACAAGCAACCACTGGGCAAATTGTGAGCTGTACTTCGTACTTGTGTGTATTGCCCAGGCGACCGGCTTGCATGCAAGAAATTCTCAAATTACACCACATCTTAACGGATGCGGTGCCGCTCTGGAGAAACGCCGCTGACGCACCCGTACCCGCACTCCGACGTGAAGTCGAGCAAGCAAAACGTCTCAGAGACGAGACAGCAATGCTGCGTATCCCGGACAGCACTTAAAGTGAAGACTCAGTGTGGAGAATGTGGCGTGTTTCAACAATAAGGGGGTGGCAGAGCTGGTAGAGCTAGTTGGGCCAGTCACTTGTCGATCGGAGTTCGCTCGACAAAGTAACTATGTCATACCTCAATTCTACTCGTGGCTGGAAGCGCCGTCGTTTCGGATTCGCCTGTCTATAGGACCTCTATTGCGGGGGAGGGGACGTTCCTTTTTAGCGGCTAGTCGAAACCTCAGTGAGAGGACCACTGGGATCCATTCAATTTAGGCGCTAAATTTATCACAGGCGACACGCTTGCACTCGTACTCGTACATGTGTGAATAGTATTTTTTTTTACTCGTACACCGCCACGAGGAGGACGAAGTCTGCCGCGCGCTACATCTTAAACTACCCACTGCCTAGAATGCGTCTCACGAGGTTCAGTACGATCCAGATCCAGCGTCCAGAGTCAAGATATAAGATTCCCTTTAACCCCGAGTGGAACAGCTTCTATCATATTCCCTGCAAGCGTTCTCCGCGTAGTGTTGTAATATGTCCTTGGCCTCTTAAGAATACTTGATGAACCGTGGGCTCAATACCAGTGTTATACATCTCGTCCGTACTTATTATATTGGGAACTGGTCTCTATATGGAAAGCGAGGTCTAGCATATTTGCACGGGATCATCTTGCTTTCTAGACTAGGCAGCCTTGATATCTGGTCTACGCTGTCTAATATATTACATCTATCATGTTCAGTCATTCCAGCTCCTACTGTGCCTACTCCCTCATTAGTTGGACTTCTTTGCTGTTAGCTCACGGAGAACCTGAAAGGACTTGATCGCCAACTCTTTCCCCTCCCTAGAAATATACTGCATCCTGGGGAAGTCGGCGTCATCTGGCTTCGCCTCGCTCCCTTCCATCCTCACTTCCACAGGCTCTACACTGTCAACCGCCATGGCTTTCAACTGCGATTCCTTGGCCCAGCAAAACGCCTGGTGCTCGTACCAACTCAGCTTGATGTCCTCCACGCCGGCGTCACCACCCTTGGCGCGCCCTAAAAATACGACCTTCATATTGTGTGCCGTCCAGAGCAGCCGCGGGCGGTGGAAGTAATAGGAACCCACATAGGCGTCAATGCTCTCGAGTTCAACAGCCGCCTCTTCCCAAGCTTCCCGCTCCGCGGCCCGCAGGATGGTGTCCCGGGGCCAACGGTCCGCGGCGCCGCCCGTCATCTCCCATTTCCCGCCCCCCAGGAACGGCCACCGCACACTCTGGAGGAGGAGAATCTCCGGGTCTTCTGTGTCCACATGTCGGAAGATGGCGGCCGTGGCGGTGACGCGCTGTACTTTGGGATATCCCGGCTGAGCCTCGCTGAGAAACTGCTCGAGGAAGTCATCGAGCGGGACGTCCCACTTGGAGACCTCGGGCGCGACTGTGCACGTCACCGTTTCTAGGGGTAGGAAGGAGAGGCGCAGGCCGCAATTGTAGGCGAGAGCCGTCGCGAGGGACACGATGAGCTCCATTGCGAGCGAGTCCAGGGTTGTAATGCGTACCGCTAAAGCTATGGGCGGGTGAGTGTGTTGAAGCAGGTAGAGCTGATGGGAATTGCTTGTGCGGGTATTAAATCCAATGTTTTCCCTTGTAACTCTGGCGCTGTAACTAATCCAGGAGCGAGTGTATACCTGTAATACGTGAAAGGGGGTACCGGAAGTTTGGGAAGTGAACCGGTGATGCCAGATTGCAACTACATAGGAGTTGGCGGCCACGGGCCGTGATTAATTAACTGTACCCAGTCTGTCGGATTACACGTCGCAGTACCATCACAAGTACGAGTACGACACACACGATGGACGTCTAAGCCTCAGATCCTTCCTCGGAACCTGCATATCTATCCGGGTCTGCATTGGAGATCAAGCGTCGAGCTCGGACAGCACTGATTGATTACCTGGTTTTCCGGACTACCTTACTTGCAGGTCCCGGCGACAAAGCGAGGGGGCGAACCTCAGTGTGCGTGCGCTCAATTGCCCAACCACGAAAGGAGAGGAAGTACATCGGCGGTGGTATGTTCCGACCTCCGACCGACCGGGGAAAACAGTAACATAGTTGCGAAAGCTAACTCACGTGAGTTGGCGTTGGTACGAACGAGTACGAAATGCAATACAGGGCGGCGCTATCACGACCAAGAGTACAACGACAAATAACTAATACATATGGCAACCTGGGAATAATCGGCCGAGACGCAGCGACCTTTAAAACGCGCTCTTCAATGGTTCCAGGAAGGTTTCCGAAGCTACACCTAACGTTTGGCGCTGTCACTTATTTTGCGCGTGGAACATGGTCGGGGTTACTCGAGGCGACACTCGCGGTTAACGCCGCCGATCGCCCTAAGTCCGCCCAAAAGGCCGGTGCTTACACCTCATGAGATATTGAATATCGCTGGCCTCGCCCCGTCCTACCCGGATCACTTCCCCCCGCGAGACCCGAGCATGTCGAAACTTCCCAACCCTGAGCCTAGGGTTAAATAATAGACAAACAGAGTCATGCTCCGTTTAATAGCGAGCAGAGGCTCCCCGGGGTCTCTGCGGTCGGGGCTTCCGCGGCTTCCGCGATTCGCCATAGAACGACCCAACCACCACGACCCCCTCCTCCCTGGCCTTCCCACCATCCGATCGCGCATGCAATCCTCCTCATACGAAGCCTTCCGACCTCCCTCCCCCGAATCTCTGGGGAGGCCCGCGCCGCCCCGTACCTACCCCCGCTCCCAAAAATGGCTCCGCCGCCTGGCGATCCTCTCCGCGACGTTCGGCACCGTCTACCTCGTCGACCGCCACCTCTACGCCTCCAGCCTCGCCCGCTCCCTCCTCACCTTTCGGACGGGCCTCATCGTGGCGCTGGACTACAAGATCAACTTCCGTCCTCAGCCGCTAACGGGCGGGACCCTGCAGGACGTGCACGTCCGGAACGCCGAACGCATGTTCAACCTACTATCCTCCAACGGGGGGCTATACCTCAAGATGGGACAGGCCATCGCGATGCAGAGTGCCGTGCTCCCCCCGGAGTTCCAGAAGATGTTCGCGCGCATGTTCGACGACGCGCCGCAGGACGAGTGGAAGGACGTCGAGGCCGTGCTGAGGGAGGACTTTGGCGGGAAAGGCCCGGAGGAGGTGTTCGGGGTGAGTTTCACGGGAGAGAAGGGCAAGGGGATTATGGAGAGGAAAGCGCGGGCGAGCGCTAGTGTTGCGCAGGTGCACTGGGCGCGGTTGGCAGACGGGAGGGAGGTGGCAATAAAGATTCAGAAGCGGGAGATTGCGAGGCAGATCGCGGCAGATTTGTGGGCGTTCAAGTGAGTTTCCTACGCAACTTCTTCTACTGCCCTCTCGCTCCTGCGGGAAGGGAAGCAAAGGACCTATGCTGATACCCTTCGGTTTTCTAGGACGGTGGCGCGCATATTCAGTTGGTGGTTCGACCTCCCGTTTTACAGCATGATACCCTTCGTCGCGGAGCGCCTAGAGCTAGAAACGGATTTCGAGAACGAGGCTAAGAACTCGGAGACCATGAGGCAACTCGTGAACTCCGAGCCGTCAATGCGGGGTCGGGTCTACATCCCAACGGTATACTCCGAGTTTACGACCAGGCGGGTACTAGTAACGGAGTGGATCGAGGGCGTCCGGCTCTGGGACAAGGAGGGCCTCACTTCCATGTGGCTCGGCGGGCACGGCAACGGTTCGCCGGGGCTGGGTAACGAGCTGCGGGGGCCCGACATGAGCTACGTCAGGAAGGAGCTCCAGCAGCACCCGATGAGTGAGGACCTGAAGCCCTCGCGGCTAGAGTGGAAGGGCCCGCGTGGCAAGGGCGGTCTCGGGCTGCAGGCCAAGGATGTCATGTCGACCATGGTAGATCTGTTCTCGGCGCAGATATTCAAGTGGGGCGTGATTCACTGCGACCCGCACCCGGGCAACATCTTCGTGCGGCGGCTGCCGAGCGGCAGGGCGGAACTGGTGCTGATCGACCACGGCCTCTACGTGTACCTGAAGCCCGAGTTCCGGCACCAGTACAGCCGGTTCTGGAAGTCGCTCATGACGCTGGACACCAAGGCCATAGGGGAGATCACGGAGCAGTGGGGGATCAGGGGCCCCGAGATGTTCGCGAGCGCGACGCTGATGCGGCCGTACGAGGGGGAGGAGACGAAGAAGTTCCTCCGCGAGCTGGACGGGAAGACGCCGGCGGAAAAGCACTACGCGATGCAGCAGAAGATGAAGGCGACGATGCGCGAGTTCCTGGCGGACGAGGAGAAGTGGCCCAAGGAGCTCATCTTCATCGGGCGCAACATGCGCATCGTGCAGGGGAACAACCAGTACCTGGGCTCGCCCGTCAACAGGATCAGGACCATGGGCGAGTGGGCGAGCAAGGGGCTCTACACGGACCCGAACCTGCCGCTCGGCCAGAGGCTGGTGAACGCGTGGAGGCACCTCATCTTCAAGGCGGTGCTGGCGGCGACGGACCTCGCGTTCTACTTCTTCAAGATACGGCAGACGGTGGGGTGGGGCGGCGGGATGGAGGATGAGGTCGAGAAGCGGATGAAGGCCATGGTTGGGGATCTCGGGGGGGACCTTGGGGTCGAGATGGAGGGGGACGTCTTCGCCGGGTGAGGGAGGGATGTCCATGTATGAGTATGTACAAAATCAAAGGCCTATGGAGTTGGAGTTTAACAGCAAGATACAGGATAGATTCAGTGCGCGGAAAGCCAGCTGCCACCGGGGAGGATGGCAAGTCTCCAGAACGAAAGAACAAGGATAGAACATATAGAATACCACTCAATCTACTAATAACTATACATGGTTCCGGGCCACACTTGCAAATCCAACCACTGAGCGCGTATCACTCAGAGATCTCTATATATCCAGACATACTCGTAAACGGCTCTGGGTGCAACTAAGCGTCATGTGCAAAAGGCCATATTCACATGAGCTCACATAGAGAGAGAGAGAGAGAGAGAACTAGAGAGCTGAGCTAGCTGTTAATAGTTTGGGGTTTGCTTTTGATTGTGCTTGTATTATGGGACCAGTCTGGTGCCCAAACCCTGCTTGTGTAATGATACGATAAAAGTACAAGACGGTGTAGCAAGCCTGGTTGGACAAATCTGAAACTCGGGTGCGACCTCGGAGAAAAAGAAAGAGACAGAAAAAAAGGGACAGGGTGCTTGCAAGCACCCCGACACATACAAGTATACATGTACCTTGAGCCTGCCTTTTGGCTCGGGGGTCTGGCTCTGTGGGATTCAGGGGAAGCTTCGCTGACAGCAGCGTGACACATTGATGACAGGGCGATTCAGACACGACGTGTGCTTCTTCTGTCCAGTCCATTGACTAATAATATGGATACGCTCCCAAGTGTCCCGTTTGAGATTATTCGCTCTCCTTTCCGTTACCCGCTGGGCTCCATCCTGTGATTCGTATCCGTCGCCAGAAGATGGCGGCGTTATCCCGGCTTTCATCCACAACCCCTGTAGTTCCTACGTGTTATTAGCGTCTTCTCTAGCTGCATCTCATCTTGCTTGTTAGAATCCGTCATAAAGGGGCTGTGAATAATAATATCTGCGAGGGGAGAGGAGAGTTATGTACAGCTTATCGTGGGGTATCAGTATAGGCAGCTGATTGGGCCGAGATGCCCAGGAAGGTACGGGATGGTGCATTTCAGACCCCGGTCAGGAAATTATATGATTGGTCAGAGGAGGATACAAGAGGGCCTGTAATTTCATCTTTTTGTAGCGTCGATGGCAAGAGAATCGGCGTAAAACGGACGACATCTCCCATTCCTACCTAGGAGCGGGACTATTATATATCCGTGCAAGAATGGCGAATATCGTGGTGGTCGCATGCAGCGGCGAGTCTACCAGGTCGATATTCTCCGCTTCCTCCGTTAAGCGAATGTAATGGGCCTCTGACGTTTCCGGTGCGGATACCGGGTACTCGTACGTAGTACATGCTGTTTGTTCCGGATGGCGGTCTCCACGTGGCCCCAGGTCGCGGTCACGCTAGACTCATCTTAAAGCCCCTAAAGGGCTAAAACACGCACTACGACGTAGGTTGTTCCTGGGGACCCTGAACTTTCCTAGCCCCCAAGAGGGCGGAGGAGAAAGGGAATGCCGGGAGACGAATGCGGTGCACGTACCGTACAATAGGACTGTGGGCGAGGGCCGTGGGAAGCCAATTGATTGAGCTGGCTCCGTACGAGTATTTCAAGAAGCGTCGAGAGACGGCACGAGCACCGAGCAATCCCGTAACAAGTAGGCGTACAAGTACACGCCCATCCAACCTGAATGTCGGATGTCGAATCAAACCATACCGATGAGCATTAGCGCTCGGGTCCTTTTCCGGATCGAATGAGGTAGTATCTTACAGGTACGAGTACAGTGATAATGCGCCGTTATACCAGTCTGGAGGCCGGCCGCCTCTGCCGCTCGTAGACCAGACATACTCAAGTATATGGACCGGGAAAGCCGGATTTTCGAAAGGGATCATTGTGACTGGACGCTGGATGATGGATGATGGACGTCGATCTTCACCGAGGGGACCGACCCGGAAAGAGCGAGACTGACGCCCCAGAGCCAGGACAGGCTTGGCGTTCGGCTGCAGTGAAGGTACAAGTACGGTGCTAGTATGCAATGCAGGTCGCACCTGCCTTCCTGCGGGTTGGTACTCCCGTACTCCATAGCTCCTAGGTAGGTTGCTTTAATGTAGGTTGCTACTCCATTGTTGCCAACCTTGGTATGTGGTATTATTTGCTGTAATACTCCTATTCAGTCTCCACCCCTCTCCTCCTCGCAAATTAAGGCACGATTCGACGCTGCCCCCTCCTCCACCCCCCCGGGATCAACGCCCTGCCCCTGGAGAGTCTGCCCAGCATCCCCGAGACGACGCGTTTTTCTTCATTTTTCTTCTCCAACAATCGCCCACACCCCCCCTTCGTTGGCGCCGCAGCAAGCTTGCGATTCCATCCCCGTGGAACTTTGGCTCAAACATTCCCGCGTCGCGGCCACTGCCACTGCCACTCCCGCTCGCCTCGCCCCCATTCATTCCCTACACTTCTTTTTTATCAATACATTTTCTCCCTCCATTTCGCACAGTCGATTCCGAACCCTGGAATCTCGAAGGAACCATTCCCAAACAAGGCCGGCACTTTCTTATCCCGCGAGGCGGTCCACTATTCCTCCCACTTGAACTGTGGCTTTTTTCTCTGGCCGGCAGCTGCATTCCTCTCCTTACCGACTTCGTCCCACACCCCCCCGACCCGGAGCACCGATCTCCAGTGCAGATCAGATCATCGCCGAATCGAAAGGGAAGCCTCGAAGAATCCGCGCCAAGAGGTACCGACAGTGTCCTCGCTTTCCTTACATCTTTTCCAAGACGACGGCTCCCGTGTTCCGCCTTCTGACATCCGCGCCGCAAAACCGAACCGGCCGATACCAAGGTCCCGCGGCATCTCCCGTCATCAATTCCACATACCTTACCCCTATTCAGGCAACACCACCGTCGCGACTCCTATCATCGCATTTTCTCTTCGCCATTCGCTTCAAGGCCTTTATCCACTGAGGTATTCTAGCTCAAGGTGAGTCAATGTCTTAGTTTACCCAACCGTGAGGTGCCACTGGTCTCTCTCACATTGCCCCTGAACCCTTGCTCTTGAATCCCCCCCTTTCCCCGTTCTTGTTTCGAAACATCTGGTGATATCCACCACGATGGGACACGACATGATGCAGTCTGTCTCCCATGCACGTGGCGCGCGAGAACCAACCCAGGCTCTATTGATGGGCAGGGAGGTCTCGCTCTGGCGCCACGGATGGTTTCCGGCCGGCGTCGATAGCGTCACGACCACGTCCGCTCGTGTCGTGAGAGGCTGGAACGGACTCCACCCGCTTCCCGACCCCCGGGTTGGGCCCGCAGCCATTATCCCCCGCGCAATTGATTGGAACCCAATTGCGACGGCACATCAACTTGGCTGGGCGGGCGGGTGGATATTGCGTGTGGCCAACCCCTCTGTCTCTCGTTTGTCTCAAACAAGTTCGCATCAGTCGAAAGATGCAAACCTCACTGACACAGGCGCTAACGGAAGTCCATCCATCAACAGTCCCTCATCCCTCGAAAGCCTACCTACTTTTAGCCAACCTCGTTGCATCGTGGAACTGTAAACGTCGTGTCGATCCGACCCTACTTAGTTGTCACCGACCACCGCCCCGTTACTTCTACCTGACATCGCCCCTTTTCTCGGAAGTCGTGCACCATTCCGCCCAACAGTCGCACCTCTCGAAGACAGGCGGCAGCTCTTCCTATTCGATCACAACATCTTACCTTCTCCGACATTCTCCGTCGGGACAGCTGCTCACTACCTCGCAACCGGTTGCGATTAGTGGGCGGGATTATACCCATACCTAGTCTACGGCCGGACAAGCATGACGCCACCCCGTCGCTCTAGTCTCGGTATGCTTCTCAAGCGTAACAAGTCGGGCGCGGACCTCGGGAAAGGTCGCAAGAGCAAGGATGGCGAGCGCCAGCCCTCCGTCTCCAGAGCCCCCCCAAAACTCCCCGATGTCTACAGGGGACATGAACAACTTGCCAATACCTTCGGCGGAGACATGCGCCCAGATTCGCTGGCTATAGTTTCAGGAAATCCCAGCGTCTATGCCCAGCGCCCTTCGATGGACCATAGCCGTTATCCCATGCCCAACATGCCTGCGCCTCCCCCAGTCCCCGAGACCCCTTCGTGGGACCCCTATGCGCGAACCGAGAGCATGACCCACCGCGGTCGGTATAGCTACGCCAGCAGCGCCATCAGCACCATCAACAGCCCCAGGAGGGTCCGCAGGCGAAAGGATCCGACGCCATTCAAGTGAGTGCTTTTATTTTCCTCTCAATCCGAGGTTGACGGCCACGGCTGGGCCGCACCCTCCCCTCTTTCAAACTTCTAACACACTGTGTGAACTGTAGCATCCTCATTGTCGGCACTCGCGGCTCTGGCAAGTCCTCTTTCCTCGAGTTCCTTAAGACGTCTCTTACGATTACGGACAAGAGAAGAGCAAAGCGTTTCGAGGAGGAGGATCAACCCCGTCGTATCCCGCCTGTCGGCAACTTCGTACCGGAATACCTCGAGACCGAAATCGACGGTGAGAGGGTCGGCCTCACACTCTGGGACTCGGAAGGACTGGAGAAGAACGTTGTCGACCTCCAGCTCAGGGAGATGTCCCAGTTCCTGGAGAGCAAATTCGAAGAGACCTTTGCCGAGGAGATGAAGGTTGTGCGGTCACCCGGCGTCCAGGACACCCACATCCACGCCGTCTTCCTGGTCCTCGACCCCGCCCGCCTCGACCGCAACCTCGCAACGGCGAAAACCGTCTATGCCAACGGCCACAATGGCGACGCCGACCCGCGGCCCCTGGGCGCCCTGGATGAGGACCTCGACCTCCAGGTCATGAGGACCCTCCAGGGCAAGACCACCGTGATCCCAGTCATCGCGAAGGCGGATACTATCACTACCAAGCACATGACGGCCCTGAAGCGGAGCGTGTGGCACAGCATCAAGAAGGCGAACCTGGACCCGCTCGAGCCGCTCGGTCTCGATGACGACGACTACAGTTCCTCCAGCTCCGACCGGATCGACGAGGGTGACGAGGGTGACGAGGAGGAGGTTGCCCACTCGGATGCTGAGTCTGGGAATGGCGAGGGCCTTCCCATCCAGGGCCGGAGCCAAGGCGCACCCTCCGGCGCTGATGGCCATCGCAGAAACAGCAGCGCCGCGCAACTCTCCGCCGCGGACGACTCATTCCTGCCCCTCTCCATTATCAGCCCAGACATCTACGAACCCGGCGTCATCGGGCGTCAGTTCCCGTGGGGCTTCGCCGACCCCTACAATGAGGAGCACTGCGACTTCACACGGCTCAAGGAGGCTGTCTTCAGCGAGTGGCGGTCGGAGTTGCGCGTGGCTAGCCGGGAGCAGTGGTACGAGGGGTGGAGGACGAGCAGGCTGAAGCTTAGGGACGGCGGCCACAGGCGAGTATAAACAGCCCGCCGGCAGGTCCCGAGCCTTGCCTTCTATTTTTGGAACAAGCTCTTTTTGTCCAATTGGGGGGATGATGCGCGTTTACACTCCTTTTCTTTCCTTTCTCCTTTTCGTTCCGAGATTAAGCACTGCAGCATACCCCTGTCGTTGTTCCTGTTCACTACGTTGTCATTGCTTCATTCTTGGGTAGGGTCACGGGGAGGGAGGGGCCGTTTTCGATCTCTTGGTCGAGGTCTCTAACTCACCCTCCTTCCCTCTTTTCTACCCTAACCGTTACGAGTCTCACGACCTGACACCTTACATCTTTACCCACCTTTCCATACTACATTCATTCTCATGGTACCTTGGCCGAGATGGCTTCCGTGGTGCTGTTTCTCAGGGGCCCCTTGGTGGTTTGATTGTTCGATTCTAAGCTTTCTAAGCTAGAGGGGACAGGGGGGGATGATCAATCCTGTTTGTAGCCCTGCAAGTGGCCATATTCGTTTATCCTCTTCACCCCCCCCCTTCGTCTTCCCTTTGCCCCATGCCATGTCTCTGGAACAACTGGGGTTTTTCCTATGTAGAGTACCATTCTTTTTTTTGTTGTTGGCTTTAGCTTCTCTCTGTCTCTCTCGGAGTAGTAAAGGAAATTTAGCTGAACACAATTTTCGGATTCGGGCTGGCTGCCTGCTTTTTTTACTCTGCCCTTTCTCACTTGTCCTATGGGGGTTTGTTTTATCTTGTGTGAATGCTGGTGATGGTTGGGTAGGGATGATGGATGGATGGGTGGAGAGGTGGTGGCTGGTGAGGATATCGAAAATTGATTTTGAAGGGTTATTTTTTTTCTTTTTGTTCTGGGGCGGGGACTCTTGATGTTTGACTGTACTGTATTCACCCTTTTTTTGTTCTCCCGGGCCAGCTTGATAGAATGGAATAGCTGCCTTACTTTTTCTTCTTACTTGGGCTTGCGGCTTGGGCTTGGTGCTCGGGGCTGGGTCGCCTCCTTTTCACCTTCGTGATTGTGATATGCTAACCTGCTTCCGTGTGTAGCCTGCTTATCTTCGAATGTCCGTCGTAGTTGATCCGAGCCGCTTTTTACTAGGGAGCGTGTTGGAAGTCAGGGGAGCTTGGATATGACGTGTTGAGGTCCCTCGCTGCTACGGAGTGGCAGTCTGAGGCGCTGGCTAAGACGTGTGGCGGGTAGGGTAGCCGGTGACATAGGCCGCGGCAAACACTGTCTCGGCGTTTTAGGAGGCGTGTGTCTGTCTCACAGCCGCCCCACGGTGAGGCACACAATAGCGGGGAGTGGTGTTTCAATACATCGTCACAGGATACTCACGAGGAGCCTTCTCTGCTTGGAATGGATGTTTTCAATGGCACCCCTCCATCATCCCATTGCCCACCAACGCCACGTAAAACCGAACTAAAAAAAATAATGATCAAAGATGAAAGATTAGCCCCAGTCCCAACCTCAACCCCAACCTAAGGACACCAAAGCACCATAACGAGCAGTGGGACCTTCCCAGCGCTTGGATAATGCCCCTCTCGGAAACAAAACGCCCAAACAAACCCTCCCGCCGCGGTAGAACGCCAATAATCGTCTAGCACACCCACTAGACAGCCCCCCCCCCCCAAAACCCACCCCCTTTCCCGCTGAGTCTAAGCGTTTCTCAGGGGCCAATCCGTATTAGTGGGCCTCCCACGCTCGTCAACGTCGGCCTCCGTGCGATAGGGGTTGCGCCCAAGCGCTTTAAGTCGATCACGGTCGTTCTCGTTAATAAGGATATCATCGAATTTCTCGGGGAGGACCTTATCATATCTGTGCGATGTTAGCTAGACAGATCCCCCCCTCCCCCGCCCCCCGGAGCTTTTCTCCCTCACCCTGCCATCTCCTCACACGTATGCACCAGGGTGCTGTGTTCAAGGGCAAAGGGGTTGATGACCTACCTCAACATGGAAATCTTCATGTTTCTCGCCTTGTCCCGGATATTCATCTGTTTCCTCGGAATACGGAACAAGTTATTCCTCCGCGCGGTATCTTCCATCTCAGCCCAGTAGGAACCGTGTTTTGCCACCAGATATTCGATACTGGCCAGGTCCTCCGGGTCCCATTTCTTCCTCGTCGTCGGCGTCTTGCTGACATTCACAGTCCTCCGCGAGGCCTCCTCGTTCCCATCGGGGACAACACGCGATGCGTCGCCGGCGGCCCGCGGGTTGGCGCTTGTGGATCCAGGGTCTCTGGGTTGGCGGCGGCTGGAGCGGGGAACAGGATGCCTAAATCTGGGACCCGCGTCGCGCTGTCCGGATCCCAGTGCCTCGATCTCGCGGCGTTCTTCCTCCGCACGCCGGGCTTGCTCCTCACGCCGGGCTTGCTCCTCACGCTGGTTTTCCCCCTCACCCTGGTCCACTTCGATCACATCGCGTTCCTCTACCCTCCCAGAATCGTCTGATGGGGAGTACGTCCCGTCCGCGGCATCCCCGGCTCCTCCTTCCTCCCCGCGTTGATCCTCTTGGCTCACATCATCTCCCTCTCTCATTTCAACGTCGCCTTCTTGATCCGGCCCGGGACGAGAGTTGTCTTCAACTTCGACCTCATGGTGTTGGGACCTCCTCTCTGAGTTGGAGTTTCTCGATGTGGCGTGATCGTCGCCCGTTCGTCGAGATGCCATTATAAGGGCGTTAACAGAACCTCGACCTTTGTACATTGTGCTGCGGAGAAAGACGGCGGGTTAGCAAAGCGGCACGATGAAACGCGGTTTCGCTTGGGAGGGAATGTAGTACTTTGGCCCACTCCCGTCAACATCGCGGCCCACTCCATGGGCAGCCTCGGCGAGCACCACAGGTTCTTCAGCATCTAGCTGCTGGTCTCTCGCGAGCCGCGCGTTAACTGTTCCGATGGTGGCGTCCACCTCCTTCAAGAGCACCCGACACCACTGGAACAGATCATCAAGGATCTTGCCGGTGGGGAGGTCTCCCTTGAGTCCTTTCAGATCGAGTTCTGAGTCATATATATACTTCCCAATTCCTAGAAATCTCCGTACAATTTCTTCCCGCATGGCTTGGTCCCCAGTAATCTCATGTTCAGAGTTGTCAAAGTCATCACCGCCGATGGGCCTTATCTTGACTGTGTCAGGGTCGATATGGTCGGGATAGCCAATGTCCTCGGGAGACGCGTCGAACAGCATCCTAGCGCCCTGCTCAATAGCATACTGCCCTGTGGGGTCCTTTGTGGAAGCAATTTCGAGGATCCAGTGCCAGGTGCGGATCTCGAGGGCGCGAGCGAATGGGTCGCACTCCTCTTGAATTTCGGCACGGGCGCTATCAGGGGCCATGATACAGCCCGGGAAATCCTCGTCAAGCGTGCGGATAAGACGGGCAGGTCTCTTCTCGCCGACCTTGATCCGGTGGATAGAATCCATAAGGATAGCTATATTCGCAGCCGAGACGACGTGGACGACAGTGGACGCTTCCAGTGACTGCGGCGCTAGGGTATCAGCGATACGCTTGTGGTCTAGGAAGAGGCTCTTGTCCCCGGCCACGCGGTAGTTCATCGTCCATGTTTCAAGGGCGTTGCGGTATGCATGTAGACGAGCGCCCCATATCTTGCCGCGGTCCTCGAGACACAGATGGTCGGATAACTCTCGTACTGACTCGTAGAGTTTCTCCTTAAATATCATCATGAGGTCTGCATCAAGGCCACTTCCACGAAGAGACGAGTTACCCTCCGGGGAACTAGAGCCATCGCGGCCCTCTACACCCGGTAGTTCCAAGTCGTCTTTACCATCAGGGGACATCAGCAAGTGATTCAACCACGAAAAAGAAAGCCAGGGTTTACGCACGATTACTCTCTTCTCTGCCATCGGGATATTCGTCATTGTCGGGAGATTCATCACTCCCGGCGTCTTCATTAGGCTCGTCATCTCCGCCGCCAACGACAGGGCCGGGAAGACTGCTGGGTCCCTTGGCCCCTTGTTGAGCAGGTGGGTCCCTTTTCACTGCGGCTGCATCCTTCTTCACTGTCGCTGCAGCCCCGGAGCGGGTCCTCCTAGTGGTATGCGCAGGGGAATTCTGTATGGAAGACGGACGCCTAGATGCCGATGAGGAAGGCTTGGGGGTCTGTTCCACCGCGCTACGCGCGCGAGTGGATGATCGTGTTCCGACCATCCTTTGTGCTGTCTCTGAGGCAGGATATCAGTGGTGAGAAGCCGATTCCGAGCCAAAGCTACGAAAGGTGCGTGCGACCAAGAATGATATAAAGAAGTCTTGGTCGCTGCCTTGTAACAGCGAAAGAATGTAGATGCAGTGACCTGAAGGCAGGAGCTGGATGATGACATGCGACACCCAACGTGTTGAAGGGAAGGCGCGATTGCCAGCATTTAGGGTTCAGGTTAGGCTAGCCGTGCTGACATAATAATAATCCTTCCATCCCAGCTTCACTGATGTTTACTCAGTATTTGACCTGGGGGGATTATATAGACTGTGCAACTCTCCGGGGGTTGTCAGTTAGTACGACGAAAAAAAAAACCATAATATTGAACGGAACGAGTCTGTATAGAGTACACGGCTAAAACAGGTTTGAGTCTTCAACGCAGTTTTTTTGGGGAAGGCGCTGCTTGGTGAGGTCCAAACAGTCCAAGGAAGTAGGCGGTTCTGGCCAAAAACAGGAAGCCCTTCAAGAGAGTATATTAGTACAGCACATGCCTTCTACTGCCAGGGAAGTAGGGTAAGCTGGGCAGAGGGGGGATGCGCACCGTCGCCCCTATATTCCCCCAGGTCATCGCATTCCACCCGGCGACATCAAGAAAGTTCTCATGGCCCAACTCGTGCCAGGTAAGTGCGATGTGGCCGATATCCGCTATCCAGAGAGCTACGAGGTAATTGCGGACGACCTTGACCTCTGTCGTAGAGGAGAGCACGGCGAGTCCTATCATGCACAGAAGCAAATAAAGGTTCCCCAGCTGGAGCGCGACGAGACGGCTGTTGGCGGAGGGCGCGGATGGTTCTTCATTGGGTGTTTGCTCGGCGATGAACCAGTCCGGAGCAGCGACAGCACCGATGAAGCCAACCACCCTAGGCTCAGCTGTTAGCGCCCAACGAGTTTCTGCCACCCGCGCCCGAGTCACTCACAGTGAAATTGGCTCCAAAATCGTGAATATAACCCGGGGGGTTCTGGGAAGTGACGCAGCCATTGGAGCGGTTTGCCTGGTGTTCTTGTGTCTTTCCACGTCATCCGAGCATGTCTGTGAGGTGGTGAATTGAACCACCGGTGTGCTGGTTGGCCTGTCAGCCAGCCACCTGTCATCCTGTTACGCCACCTGCCAGTTTCGCCACGGCGAACCGATAATATCAACCTGCTCCTCAGTCAACTTCTACCATGTCGTCTTCCTTTGTCTACCCCCCCTCCCCCCTCTTTTTCTCCCCCGACACCGTTACTGCTTGCTACGTGTGTCGGCTTGCGGCCTGACCTCGATACTGTCATACTACTAATCGTGCATCTGCCTTGCTACACGGCCATTTATGTCGATACTCGAGCGATCTTGCCTCGGTCCAACACAAGTACTGCACCCATCCGCCGAGTCGTCCCATACTGGGTGTTCTCAGACTATGAGCCTTCGGTTTTCCAGCACCACGGATAGGATTGCATTGGCGCCAGGGTAGTACAATGGCTACGATCGAACCACGTCTTATCCACCTCCTTAACGACGCAACGACACCCCATCTACCTACTTCCGAACTGCCACCGTTGCAGCCAATTAGTCTCCACAAGACGTTAGATCGACTTCCTCCGATCGAGCAAGATGCGGGCAACCAGGTAGACAAGATCGGCCCGAATGCGGCCCTATCTACCTATGTTTCCGATGATGCCGTCACGCTGAGAGGTGTGACGGCTGACTCGAGATATCCAGCAACAGATCGTGGCCCCGGAAACGGTTCGCATTCGCTGAGACTGCTTCTTGGGGAAACTCCTCCTCCAGATCTATCGAGCTCTCTGAGCAAAATACTTAGTGATGGACCGGACGGCGCTGAGAAATTCCCTACGAAGAAGAGGCATCGGACAATCGCCGTAAAGGATGACTTTGTCCAACTCCCTCAGCCGGTGAAGAAGCAGAAGGCAACTCAACAGCAGGTTATGCCGCCGATCATCAATGGCCTACTGGAACCCCCGCCGGATGCTGCTCTATTCCCGCCCATCTCGTCGAATTCTTTCAACGACGCCGAAGCTAACCAGCTGAATCTTCTGCGGGAGTTTACCAACATCAACGAGGATCGCGGTCAGGGTCCGTCCAACCGGGATTCCGATAAGCCTGCACCCGTGAAAGCTAGGAGGCGCTCGGGGAAGCCGAGGAAGAAGTGGACCGAGACCGAGACTCGCAATCTTCTCCTGGCGGTCAACCAGTACGGTGTGGGCAGGTGGACCAAGATTCTCGAGGATCCCAACTTTAGCTTTAACGATCGTACGGCAGGCGATCTCAAGGATCGATTCCGAACCTGCTGCCCAGATGAGTTGCGAGCCAAGGAGCTCGGGGAAGCCGATGTAGCAAATGTCCAAGGGAGCACGAAGACGACAAGGCGCAAGGCCAAGTCCGGGCTCTTGTCAGAAAATATCCTCATAAGTACGGACGAGGAGCGTCCTGCTCAGTCGTCTCCACCTAGCCCGGCAGCGGACCCGGCCCAGAGGCCAAAGAGGACTCGTGCCCACAGGAAGAAGGTGGAAGATTTGGTGGAGCTGGGTATACACGGCCCCTTTAAACAGTCTCATCGCCGGAAAGGGCAGCCCTTCACCGAGCAAGATGACAGCCAGATTCTCGAGGGGCTCGACATCTACGGACCGGCGTGGACGAAGATACAGCGCGAGCCCCGTTACAATTTCGCCCATCGTCAGCCCACCGACCTTCGCGATAGGGTCCGGAACAAATTCCCCAATATATACCAGATGATAGAGAAGGGCCTGTTCCAGGTCAAAGATCCGAGCCACGGGAACGACCTGCTAGAGCCCTCCGTCAACATGACCATCGAAAACTCTCTGACGAAGGTCTCGGCCGCATCCGCGGAAACGCAGCTGAATCGTCCGAGCTCGAGGGATGAGATGAACAAGTGGCCTGGAATGATGCAGGGGCTCGAGCTGCCCGAGCTCGCGCCCCCCCAGGCGTCTGGAAATACTGGAGAGATGGACATATCACGTTTCCTTTTGGACACCCCTTCGACTGGGAGACCGAGACGAAATCCCCCTCCAGGGCCGCAGTCGCGATCGTCTTCCCCGGTCAACGGGGCTGCCTCTTACGATTGATGAAGGCCTTTTTGGCCACATGGGAAAGGGGGCTAGGAGGCGTAGGGTGCGGAAGCAGGCGGGAATCTCTATATGACATATATGAACTAGGACCTATCTGCCATGTAGTCCCCTTGACCCCCTGTTTTTCGTTAGCATATGTACCAAGCTCCTCGGTTGTCGATGCTCTTGGTCTATTTCTTTTACCAAAGTCGCTCCTAGCTAAAAATACCCCATCAGTAGAGATTCAGGACTGCTTAATAGAGTATAATTAATGATCATAAATTCATTCGTAACCTTGCGACTATGTGATTCAATCCACTCTTCATAGCCAGCTCAGTGTCATCTCCACACCAAATCGGGGCTCAGGTGGGGGCAACAGAGACAGAACCATACTGGTACGGTGAATGCTGGTACTCCGTACCAATTATCCCTTACCTGCTTACTCATCGCCCACAGCACAGGTCAAACTTCCAAATTCAAATTCAATTGAGGTGCCCACTGTGGAGACAAACCGCACACGTGACCAAACTGAACTCTGAGAAAGAAACCCCACTTGCCAAAATTACTGCACACAAAAAAATACTCCGGTCTTGACTTCTCAGAGACGGAATCCTCAACATCTCCAACCCGATCACCAACGGAAAGCAGACAAGATGGCTCGTGGAATGTAAGCATATGGCCCAGCAATCTCGAATACTCCCCATTGCGAAGAGCAAACACATCGACATACGACTATCCACCGCTCTTCGAGAAGGATCGTGGATCCTCTCTTGTTTGGCCGCGATGGCTCGCCAAAACCCATGCATGGGCTTCGCGAATTGAAGATCCGGGGCTGACCTCCTCAATAGCAAGAAGCACCAGAAGCGCCTTTCCGCGCCCAGCTCGTGGATGCTGGACAAGCTTGGCGGCACCTATGCTCCCGTACGTTCAAACCCTCTCGTCCTCGTGACTCCCGGTTCTCTGTCCACGACACTGACGGTTTTCTTGCCTCCCTTTTAGAAAGCCTCTGCCGGTCCCCACAAGGCCCGCGAGTGTCTTCCTCTGATCATCTTCATCCGCAACAGGTTGCGGTACGCCCTCAACTAGTACGTTTGCCCCATCCTGTGGAGGATTGCTAGCTACCTGCGAGTCGGGGAGGTAGCGGAAGGCGGTGTTAGGAGCGGCACGGGACACAATACTGACGGGTATGATTTCGTGCAGCCGCGAGACCAAGGCCATCGTGATGCAGCGCCTCATCAAGGTCGACAACAAGGTCCGCACCGATGTCACCTACCCCACCGGTTTCATGGACGTCCTCTCCATCGAGAAGACTGGCGAGAACTTCCGCCTTATCTACGACACCAAGGGCCGCTTCGCCGTGCACCGCATCCAGGCCGAGGAGGCCGAGTACAAGCTCGGCAAGGTCAAGCGTGTGCAGCTCGGCCGCGGTGGAATCCCATTCTTGGTCACGCACGATGCTAGGACGTGAGTTGTTCTGTCAGACATCATTCAGCCGTTGGATCAAGCTTTGGTCGATTTCATTCGAACCGACAAACCAAACAAGGTTCAATCTTTTTTTGTCCAAAAAAAGATTGAAGGCTTAATTTGACGGCTGTAATGTATATCCCTAGCGACCCCCAGTCTTGCTAACTTCCATGGGTTTAGCATCCGCTTCCCCGACCCTCTCATCAAGGTCAACGACACCGTCAAGATCGACCTCGCCACCGGCAAGATCACCGAGTTCGCCAAGTTCGACACCGGTGCCATTGCCATGATCACCGGCGGTCGCAACATGGGCCGTGTCGGTGTCATCACCCACCGTGAGCGCCACGACGGAGGCTTCAACATCGTCCACCTCAAGGACGCCCTTGACAACACCTTCGCCACCCGTGAGAGCAACGTCTTCGTCATCGGCGAGGACAAGCCCTGGATCTCCCTGCCCAAGGGCAAGGGTGTCAAGCTCACCATCGCTGAGGAGCGTGACCGCCGCAGGGCCCTGGCCATTGCCGCTTAGATGTAGTAATGTCCATAAACAAAATGGGGGTATCAATTGAAACCAAGGATCATGGAGCGTTGAAAAGAATCGGCGTTCAGGTTGCCTTTTTCTGTTACTACCATCGGCCTGCTGAGTCCTGTCTGTGATGAGTGTGCATGTGCCATTTGTTCCGTAACTACTTTCAATCGCGAATAGCAAAAACAACCGCCCGAGATGTAAAGAGTGATGGAATATGACGGCAGCGAAGCTGCCATTATAGTCTCAACGGCGGAGTCGTAGCAACACACCGAGATGTACATTTGATAGTGCTGGTAGCCTGTGTATGGGGGGATATACTAGGGAGACATCACTCGGGTGCTTCGTGCCTCTTCTCCCCTCTCACTTCCTCCCCTTTCTTTAGAGCAACTCTCCCCAGTTAATTTTCTATTCTTGAATACCCTTGTTACGCTCCGCCTGCGCGGGGAGTAGGGGTGGAATTACCGGGGTTCATTACACCATGAGGTCCAGGAGAATGAAAAAGCGCGGGGTCAGTGAAAGGCAGGAAGGAGATGGAGCAGTGATAGTACTCCTTCCTCTTCAAGTCGGACGGGCCATATTATCTCCACCACCACACTTGATTTTCTTACCCCTTTCCGCCGTGTGGGGGTGCCCCTCGGCCGCGTCCCGGGCGCCCGCTGAATCGAGAAGTTTCGTGGTGTCGCGGCGTGGGGGGGGGAGGGGATGGGATGAGCGGTAGGCGAGAGAGAAACATGGGTTGTTTCGTGGTGGGTGGCAGCGAGGGCAAGCCCTCAAAACCCTCCCCCCATCACGCCGTTTTTGTTCCTTACCTCCTAAGCGTTGTCACACCGCATCTCCGAAAAAGCATTCGATTTTCCCATCTCAGCCCTTTCACGTTCACCTACCTGGGCTGGTGGCTTTGCCCAGGTCCTGGCCGCATCCCATAGGAGGCGTCTTGCACATCCCCCGGCCGGGAGTGCTAGCCGGAACCGCTCCCCTGACCGTCACGCTAAGGCCGAACAAACTATCCCAAGTGGCTGGATATGCTAGGCTCAATGAGTTACAGTTACGTGGGGAAAGAGGCGGTGACGAGACTGTGGGGGATCTGAAATCCATATTTCACGAGAGGTCAGCTCCAGCCCTCCTTGCTGCAGGGCACTGTTTTAAGAAATTGAAGGAGGAAAACAAGTCGGGATGTCGGCCACATCATGCATACGAGGTACAGCATCAATCGGTCACAAGGGGTCAAACGACGGTGTATGTGGGCGAGGTTCTCCTGCAAGAGGGAGGGAGGGGAGGGGTATCGGTCCGTAAAGGATGCTCGCAGCTCGAAAAACAATGGCGGGGGTGGACATCGGGGTCGGGCTTACATGGTTCCTCTTAGCTCGAGGAGCTTTTTATTATCCGTTCCCTCCGCCCTGCATTAATATCAAAGATGAGCTGAGGGCCCCCCCCCCTGCGGAGCGGCCGAGCCCGGGCCCACGGGTTGTGCTGTGCGGGAATTTATGTAACGATGAGGTGGTGCAAGGCGGAGTATCTAACACGGGGGCCGACCGTCGAGGAGGCGGGACGGAGCCACCGGCGTTTACCGAAACAACTACAAACTTGCTGACCGACTTCACCGAGGGCTCCACATTCCGGCGCCAACACAGCCGTTGGTGCTACGGGGTTGGCTGGAAAGCGCGGGCCTATGCCGGGGTCACGATGAAGTACTTGTCCGGCCACCTGAAAGTAGTCATGGCCGAAATTTCATTAGCAGAGACAAGCTTCCGTTTGGTTCCCCGAAACATGCCAACGCCGGTAGGATCCAAGGCTAATGGCTTAGTTTTGTGTATAGTGTGTAATGTGTAGTGTGTAGTGGGCAACGATGGCAAAACGCATAGCCCAAGACCGACCGCTTAAGACCTCCTTGCTTGGTCCGCCCGCATCATCTTACTGTACCCCATACTTGTACTTGCTTAAAAGGGGTTGTGTGGGTGGTCATTTCCACCATGTTGCACAACACGAAGAAGTGGAGATTGGACGGTGATGCCCCGGTTCTATGCTGGAGCTGTAATGTAGGGCCGGGGTTAATGAGAGGAGGCGGGGAGGGGGGTAGGCTTTAGTGCGGTTCCAAGGCCACGGTGCCAGGACCCAGGACTTCCGGTTGTGAAGTGTGGGGTGGGGGTCATCGACCCCCCCCCCCCCCCCCCCGGCCTGCCCTCGCTTCAACGTGGTGGACTGGTCTAAAAGCTGGGGTTGGGGCAAGGGCCGAGGCTCACTCACCAAACTCGTCTTGTCTCACCTCAGCAAGGACCCCAGGATTCATATCATCGGCTGGACATTCCATGGTCTCGTGGAGAGCGGGGGACGAGGAGGTTGCGGCGCCGTGTAAGGAAACGATATGCGTATGAATACGTCGAACGTTGCGGAAGTTTAATGCACCAGATCACAAGCTTGGCTGCTCAGAGTGGTCTCGTGGTGACCTTCCATATTAGCCCAATATCCCATGCAAACTATTTCCTGTAGTCAACCGACATGAAAGCAGACCACGAGGAAGGGGAGGGGTGGATGATGGGCAGGAAAAAACGGACGATTAAGGACATCGGATAGGGTCGAGGGCAACGGAGTCATTGCGTAATAGATTCCACAACATAAAACTAGTCGAGGCCTCGGTTCGATGGTGCGGGGAAAAGGAGGGGGAAATCCTGGGGATCCTGTCGGTGGACGCATTGAGGCCAACTAAGACTTTTGTGATGCCAGCTGCATGGCCATGCTGGTTCCTCGCCGACCAACGTCGTCGAGGTACGGTGCAGGGAGCGGAGAAAAAGTAATATGCAGCTCGACATTCGATTCGAGGTGCTGGGTGGATCGACGGTTCGGGGGCGGGCTGATGGAAGCTACATATTAACGAGCCAGGCATGCGATCTGTGTAAAAATGGTCCAGGGTGGGGGACTCGGGAATTCTGTAACCACCGAAATGGATGATAATATCTCGTAATCCCCAAGTACTCCCCTCCCGTGTTGTAGACAGGTAGAAATAGGCACGGTCTGGAGTAGCCCATTTTGCTTCTTCGACGTTGGAGTACATCCCCATGTCGCAAATCCGACAATGTAGGACGGGACAGAAAATCGATGACCATGCAATCTGGCAGCGTGCGCGAGGACGCACGTCCGATGATTATAAAACAAAATGGAGATTTATTGCAGATCGTGCTGTCACACCCACCTTGCCCTGGGGAAGAACGACTCACTGGCATGCATACACCGGTGAGGAGCTGTCCTTGTGCCTTGGGGATAAGGAAGGGGTGAGGGGAGGATTGGGGAAAGGGGGGGGGGGTGGGTACACCGGATCGTCTAACAGAAGTGGAATATCAGACCCTAAAGGTACTAATAATAGAAGAACCCGGACAAGGGCTCGCTTCACCGTCCTGGCGGGAAACCATCTACCTTTCGGAGGTTTCGGTGACTGGAAGCAGACATTTCTGGCGTAGTGGAAGGAAGGTCCACCTGAGAGGTCAACTTCGGCTCACGGCATGGACCTACCCACTTCAATGGAATGCAGGCGTGACTGTCTCGGGTATTACCCGGTCGAGCACACGCGACCATCTCGGGACTGGGATTCTGTCAACTTTTACAATTAAATCAGGGCGGAGATCTTGATCCGCTTCTGACGAGGTTGACGTTTCTCCGGCTTCTGGTTACACCCCCCCTTGGACCCGCTCCCTCCCCGCTGACGGCTCGGAGGTGAGGTTGGCTGATTCAAGATTACAAATAGGATCAACTTTCCAGATTCATTGTGCAACTCATACAAGTACTTCGCCGAGGCCCTCGAGCGGGATTCTTGAAGCTTGAAAGGAGAAATCGTGAAAATTGTGAAGTCTATATCATTTCTCCCCCCGCATTGATCCGAGATACATAGCTCCCTTGACGTTGCTTACACCCCCCAAACAAGAGTCACGAAGACGAGGAGCTGGGTAATAGGGAAATAATCTGACGAGTAAGGCAGTGGGCTCAACATACTCGCCCTCTGACGTTCATTGGAGCATCTCTCTCAGCACGAGCAATACCTGGTTATACTTGTACCTGGTGGGTTCCTTCCGCACAGACATGGGGGCGGGGCATCGAGGGGGGAGGGGTGTGATGCTGGATGGCAGGTACGATGGAACTCGATTATTTTTAAGTGCGCGTGACTTGATTCCATGGGCCGGGAGTTTAACTGCATCCTGACTTTCCTCCGTCATCCTCGACGGCGGCTGATGCACCGCAAGATTACTCGTACTGCCAGAAGGCAGCGAGGCAACCCTTTGGCCGTCGCGGCACGCCACGCCATGCGCGGCAGAACATGGCCAGCTTCGGTCTTGCCATATTACCGTCGCATCTCATAGTATCCACCTCCCTTCCCCCCCTTACCCGTCCTTCTCGGTTCCTGAAGCCCGGGCTCTTTCAGCCGTCGGGCATCGTTTCCCTCGTTACATCATGTACGAGTACGAGCGACGCCGTATCATTCCCAACTCGAACCAGAGGCAAGGGAGCTACCGAAATAGGGTATGGCATGCGGTGAAATGCCATGCGCGTTTCGCGAGTTGGGCGAAGTGGGATTCCATCTACAACCACGACGACGAGCCGGCTGCGTTTCCCTAGGTCCGCCTGCCGTCTCTCCTCGCCGAGAAAAATAACTCAACGCTCTACACTGTACGGCCTTTAACAGACACCCCTCATCGCGCCACTCCCTCCCTTTGTTCGTGAGGCTTTTGTAAGCGCGCGGCGGGGGTGCCACGATTATGGCGGCCAAAAAAAAAGAGCTTTTTTTTCTTTCTTCCCGCAACATCCACCGAACAATATTAAGAGACATAGAACACTCAAAATGATGGCAATTGCGCCCAGCACGCAACGGGAGAAAACCGCCCCTTTCCCTTTCTCATTATCTTTTCCCTTCCATCTCCCGCTCGTCTCCCAAGATCCACTGCTTTGGGCAGGGAACGAACACCTTGAGGTCCCTTTTCGCTGGTCTAGATTTCATCCCACGCCCTCAGTCCCGTTCGGTCTCCTGCACAGCTCCAACTGCGTCATCCCACACCCTCACTCCCGCAGCCACTCCCACCCACCACCTCCCACGGCGGTCAAACCAGCAGGTAGCTCTTCAACGGTTTCTCCGTTGGGTCCCCAGCAGCCCCAATCCACAAGTATCCCTCTTGGGCCGGAGTCTTGACTCCTAAGCTAAGCCACCTGTCGTCCCACGCTTTCAACCCACGCTTGAACTAAACGCCCCTCCCTTCTCTATCATCCGATGGACTGCATATGCTTATTAGTGGGCGCAGAGCCGACAGAACATGGCTTGCTACTTTAAATACGTTACCCAAACATCTATGTACTCGTATACCACCAAGCCAAAGTCCATTGCATCTGTACGAGTAAAAGCCGCGCTCTCGTTATATTCGATACTAGCTCCCGCTTCCACCCTAGCGCAGCTTTCCTCGCCCCATGCCCCATGTCCATAGCCACTAAACTATGAGTGGCATTTATCGTGCTCCTCTTATTCCCCGACTACTAATACGCTACGATTCCTGTTCTCCACTTTGCCGTCGTCCCCTCACCCCGAGAAAACGCCAGCTTTTCCAACTCTCCTCCTCTCGTTTGTACTTCTATTATTACTCCCTCCCAGGTCCCAGGTATATGACCTCCAAGTCATATTTGGCGTCAAGTTCCGGATCGGGCCATCTTCCGCTCGCCTGAAAATATCCCTTCTCTTTGCCACACAGCGCTTCCCTGTCATCTCTACCTATTGACACGCTGCATGTTAATCCCGTTCCGGACAAGACAACCCCCCTCGTGAGGAGACTTAGTTTCTATACGATTCGGCTTTCGGTGTTCTTGTCCTAGTGCCAAATCCCCGGGTGTGTTCTCTAGTATTACAATTCTCCCTCACACTCTCTCATTCCTCTTACAACTTATTCCTGTCATTCACTATAAGTTGCATCGTGGACAAGTCGGGCAACTCGGTCCCTTCCCAACAACCCCCGGACAGCGCAACGGAAAACGGAGAACTACTTGTTCGGCGCCGCCGCACCCCACTCCATCCGTCTTGAATACGACTCTCCCTTCCCAGCTACATTACACTTCTAATAAGCGCCCTTACTTCCGGTGTAAGAGAAGATATTCGCCAACACCGAATATCACTGATCCTGGTTCGTTGTCAACCATCCGCGCTAGGGATAGTCGCAAAGGCCATGGGACTATAGCCAAACTCTCTCCACATCACAACCACCCTAGCTCTAAAACTCACTCGCTTGGCTAAACGGCACTGTTTAAGTTAGCCTTACGCTGCGAAACTATATTCACGGGGGACGAACCTTCTGTCGCTTTTCAACTTGGCTCGACTATTATCTACTCTAGGAGAAAAAAGCGGGAATATCTCCGGACGTGGTTTCGATCCTCAACGCGCGGGTGACTTACACGCCTCTCTTTATCCCGAAGTTAACCGCATGTCACTGTGGTATTGAGGGATTTCGAAGATACCAGAGTCAGCCTTCAAGATGTCTGTTCAAAGCTGGACGAGACCTCTCCTTCGGTCCGGCCGAATTGCAAGCAAATCGGCCGCCCCGAAGCGGACCATCACAAACTCGGCCCCCAAGCGCTCCGGTACATCTGAGAAGCCAAGCAATGGTAATGGTGGCCCTGCCGCTTCAACCCCCTCGACGTGGACGGGCACATCTGTTTTAGCGGTTGCCGCAGGTGCCGGGGCGGCCGGTTGGGCGGTCGCCTCCTTCACTAAAGGGGACGGTGTGCCTGGGACGAACCTCACCCTTGGCCCCAAGAAGACGTTACTAGACGCCGGAAGTGCGCCTCGTTATGCAAATTTGAAACAGATGGAAAAGGTGGGTTCAACGTCCCCCGGCAGTGGACTCTACCGAGACATGCTACCGGCCGTCGGAAATGGCGCGGGCACATCCTTCTCTGGCTAACGCGTCGTACTATACATAGGCCCTAGATGAGATCCGTGAAGCCCTGGGTGATGGGGATATCATTTCCACAGACTCGGATGATCTGCGTGCGCACGGATACTCGGAGTGGTCGTCTTCGAACCCGGAAGGCCTCCCCGTAGCGGTTGCGTATCCGCGCTCTACTGAGCAGGTATCCACAATAGCGCGGATATGCTACAAGTATCGCGTGCCCATCATCCCGTACTCCGGGGGGTCAAGCCTCGAAGGAAACTTCGCGGCGCCTTACGGAGGTATTAGCGTCGACTTCGCCTACATGGACAGTATAATCCAGTTTAACAAGGAAGACATGGATGTCGTGGTGCAACCAAGCATTGGCTGGCAGGACTTGAATGCCCAGCTGGCTAAGATGACCAGCGGCCTATTCTTCCCGATTGACCCTGGTGCGTATACCGGGCTTCCCACCCAGCTATCTCCCCATATATTCTGCACGGTGGACGACATTGTCACTAACACAGCAATTCCAGGCCCGAGCGCGAAGATCGGCGGCATGATTGGAACCAACTGCTCGGGGACAAATGCTGTCAAGTACGGTACCATGAAGGACTGGGTCATAAACCTGACCGTGGTGCTCGCCGACGGCACAGTCATCAAGACAAGACGCCGACCGAGGAAGTCGTCCGCCGGATATAACCTCAACAGCGTTTTCGTAGGCTCCGAAGGAACCCTGGGCCTCGTGACGGAAGGTGAGCACTCTGCTCTCAAGACCCCCTGTACCCAGAATGTAAAGTATGTCGGCCTCTGACGCGTTTCTTGGCATGGGATAGCGACTTTGAAGCTTGCGGTTGTACCTAAGGAACACTCGGTGGCGGTCGTGTCCTTCCCGTCCATCCGCGATGCCGCCTCTGCCGCGGCCGGGGTGATGCAGGCCGGAATCCCCGTCGCCGCCATGGAGATCATGGACGAGGTGCAGATGAAGGTCGTCAACATGAGCGGCATGACGGCACCCCGGACGTGGAAGGAGCTTCCGACCCTGTTCTTCAAGTTCGCCGGCACCAAGGCGAGCGTACGGGAGAACATAAGCCAGGTGCAGGGGATCACGAAGAGCAACAAGGGGAGCAACTTTGAGTTCGCCAAGGACGAGAAGGAGCAGAAGCTGTTGTGGTCGGCGAGGAAGGAATCGCTATGGTCCATGCTTGCGCTAAGAAAGGAGGGCGAGGAAGTTTGTAAGTTTTGTTTCCTCCTCCTGTTGGGTTTTCCCGGTTATTGTCTGAAATATCCTCGTTTTCTACAAACAAAAAAAAGAGGGGGTAGCCCGGACTGGGAGTACCAGTGAGAGGGGATTTATAGAATGCTAACCAGCTACCAATCGATGCAGGGAGCACCGACGTCGCCGTTCCTTTCAGCCGGCTCGCCGACATCATCGAAGTGAGCAAGAGGGAGATGGACGACCTGGGCCTCTTCGCCAGCATACTGGGCCACGTCGGCGACGGCAACTTCCACGAGAGCATCATCTACAACCCCACTAAGACGGGAGAACGCGACAAGGTAGAGAAGTGCGTCAAGAACATGGTCAAGAGGGCGCTCGAGATGGAGGGGACCTGCACGGGGGAGCACTCGATCGGGTGGGGGAAGAAGGACTCGCTTCTGCTCGAGGTTGGGCCGGATACCCTGTCGGTCATGAGGGTTATAAAGAGGGCCTTGGATCCGCTGTGGATTATGAACCCTGGCAAGATCATGGATGTTCCCTGATCGGGAAGGGGAGGTGGTGAAAAGATATGTTCGTCTGGGAGGTGGGAAGTGGGAAATGGAGAAAACCAGGAGAGAGGGTCAAAGATCTAGGTGAGCATGGTGCGTGAATTCCTGTTCGGACGACATCATTGGAGCATGAGAGGAGTTCATTAGCATTCTACTCTATGAGTAGACAGTCCATCCATCGGGCCGCATGATATTGGTTGGTATTTTGCAAAATTTTATTACATACTTTCTATTTACTCTTTTACTCCGACCCGGTAGTATCCCATCTACAGGCATCCTGCCGTCAATACGGTTGGAAAATGTCCCCATAGGTTGACCTGTGGCTGCAACATCACGATATTCATACATGGGGATCCACCCATGTATGGGACTGTCCCCCCCCCCCAAGTCTGGTGTCAAACACGTTGACACAGGAAACAGCCACGGGTAGCTGCCTTTCCCAATCCACCTACCCTTTAGGCGTTCTATGTCTATTATTCAATATGGGACAGTTGCTACACCTCCCACGAGCCTGTTACCTATTTTTCACACGCGACATCCAGCCAGAACACATGTCCTCTCCTCTCGAGGAGGGCGTTGACTGTCTCGGCAGGCGACATAGATCGTTCCTTCCCTGTCATATTCCACATCCACTCTATTACATACGAATGCTTCCTCTGGCGGGGGGTGTTCCAGTACTCCTTCCAATTCTTTCCCACATATTCTACAATCTACATGTAACATACATCATCCTTCGTATTCCATCGAAGGGCTTAGTACCTACCTATCTGTACATTCACCAAGTTTGAAGTTGTCGTCAACGCCCGGTAAAAATATCTGGCGGATCCTAGAGGCATATCCCGGATCTTGACTCTACTTAATTTTGAGAACCGCAAGCTGGCGCAACGCATACATACTATTCCAAGAGGCTTCCAAGATCCTTTCGTCTGTCTTTAACTCTCGGGCCTGCTAATAAACATTAAACTCAACATGCCGGATACAGCCTAATCATTTCAACCAACAGTCGCACACTATCTGTCCCATGTCGGTGCCTTCCTAAGACTACTCTTCCAACCCGACCTAGATCACCTTGCCCCGAGCTGGATGTCCTTGGAGGCCACCCCAAGCTCCCGCAACGTAGTTTGGGAAGGAAGTCACGGCCAACACCAAGGCAGCGGCGGCCCGAGCCAGGTACTACAGAGAAGTAATCCAGTCCTTCTCATCTTCGACCCATTATCATCGAGCTGACGTCCCCATTCTAGCGCCTCAGATACGAGAACAGAGAGTATCGTTTCGAGACCGTATTCTTGGGCGTCCTAGCTCCAGCAAACCCTCGACCATGGATCGCCCCAGTAGTTCCCAGACGGGATCAGCACGTCGGAATGCCCGGGGTGGCTATCGAGCCGGAACCTTGCCTTTAGCTCACCACTTGTCCGGAAATACACAGCCGTCCAACCCACGCCAGCCATTCCCGACTACCGCAGACATGAGAGAGGTGGTTAGAAGGGACGGCCAGTGGCGTACCTGGCCAGAGCTTACCGTTGGTCTTCGTGATGTCCCCGCGGACATCGAAGCATGGGACCTCTACGAAACCTTCTCGGAGTATGGCGGCAAGATAATCTACATCGAAATCCTCGAGAGTTCCGGCGGGAGGGGCATCGCCGCACGAATACGATTCAACCCTCTTCCCAGCAGGGCGTTTTGGGAGTGCGGGACTGTTCTGCTTCGCTCGAAGAGCCGGAACCCCAAGCAAGTTTCTGTCGACATCGAGCCTCCGAGGAGGGTATGCGACGGCAGAGTTCAGAGTCCCGTCCACCCCAGAACGTGGTATCCAGCTGTCACGAAGCTTCTGCCAACGTCCATGGATTTCGGGGTCATGTTGGACGAGAAGACGATGCTCAGCATGAAAAAGATTAAATCGGCGATCAGCGACGACGAAGATGAGAGGGTGCAGGTAACCGTCGACCTGATCCGAAAGAAGATCGATATCTCCTTCGGCCTGTACATTGAAGGAAGTGTTGTTGGATGCTACAAGTTCCACCTCGAGTTCTCGACACTGAAACGTGTCTTTTGGCACAATGTTCAAGCGAACGCCTGGGCGCTCGTCATCCCGACGGACTATCCACCCGCATACTTCTGGAAACGAGGCGATATCAAGGAAACGTTCTCGGCCAATCGCATGGCTTGGAGTTCGAGGGACCTGTGGTGCCGAGTTACCGACATTCTTTCCGACGCAACCGGCGTGTTCCAAAGCCCAATCTCGCTACCGAATGAGCCCAGCGACCCAGGCTTCATTAACCTAGGACGCTGGACGACATTCAAGTTCATTCTGGAGGGCAAAGATGCGCTCGAGGACGTTCTACGCGCGCTCGGGGACTTCAATATCAAGACCGACGCCGTGGAAGACTTTCACACCAAACCCTTCAAGGGCCCTTCGTTCTGGTCACTACTCGACTCCCAAGACTTAAGGACCCCGGACAGAGATGTCAAGGCGAGTTCACTTCTTGCTGATACGACCTATTACCCCAATCAGAAGACCCTGTCATTTGAAGTAAGGTATCAACTGGAAGTGTGCATATCTCGAGGAATCTTCTCTGAGTACCTCTTGGGGCCGGAATTTCTGGCCGAGTTGCTTGGCCTTGACAGCAATTCAGCGAAGCGACTCTTGGAGTATCTTGCCGACGCTGGAAAGAAGATTATGGACCCGATGTCCGTATTTGACAACGAAGAGGCTTTATACAGTGCCTCGATTACTTCCCAGCCGGTAGTACACGATGACCGTGTCATGACTCGCAAGGTGCTGGTGACACCGACGGCCATATATCTGACCTCACCTCACCCTGAAATAGCCAACCGGATACTTCGCAAGTACCGAGATATCCAGGACCGCTTTCTTCGCGTACAGTTCACCGGCGAGCTCTTGGAAGGCCGAATCAACTCTCGGGCAGATACGGATCGTGACGACGAAGTATATAAGCGGGTTTACAAAGTGCTTGATCAGGGTATCCGGATTGGGGATCGCCACTTTGAGTTTCTGGCCTTCGGAAACTCCCAGATGAGAGAAAATGGCGCGTACTTCTTCGCGCCCACCGACCACATTTCGTGCGACAGCATCCGCCGAGGCATGGGCAGCTTCGGGCACATCAGGTCTGTTGCCAAGTACGCAGCGCGGATGGGCCAGTGTTTCTCGACAACGAGAGAGGTCCGCGCTGTGAATGTCCCAAACATCTTGCCCATTCCGGACATCGAAAATCCAGATGGTTACTGTTTCACGGATGGAGTGGGCAAGATATCTCCGCTCCTGGCGGATTTGGCAGCTAACGAGATGGGCCTGGGTTTTCAGACGAAGCCCTCCGCGTATCAGTTTAGAATGGGTGGCTGCAAAGGCGTTCTCGCCGTCTGGGCTGACGCGAAGAAGTCCGAAGTCCACATCCGCAAGTCGCAAGAGAAATTTGTCTCTCAGTACAACGGACTCGAGATTATCCGCTGCGCGCAGTTCGCCTCGGCAACCCTCAACAGACAGACGATCACGATCCTCTCTAGCCTTGGAGTAAAGAACGAGGCCTTTATCGACTTACTAGACAAGCATCTGGAAGCCCATACCAAGGCTGAGCTGAATAGTCGCGACGCCATTAAACTCCTGCGGCAACACGTCGATGAAAACCAAATGACGCTCACCATGGCAAAAATCTTGCTCCATGGGTTCAAGGAGTCTGCCGTTCAGGAGCCCTTTGTTCTGTCAATTCTCAACCTGTGGAGGGTCTGGTCGCTGAAGCTTATAAAGGAAAAGGCGAGAATTCCGCTGGAGAAGAGTGCCTTCGTCCTCGGGTGCGCGGATGAGACTGGGACTCTGAGGGGCCACTCCAAGTCAACTGAGGGTTCGAAAGTCAAAGATGTAAGCAAGCTGCCGCAGATATTCCTCCAGGTTTCAGATACAGAGGACCCCCATAAATCTACCGTTGTAACGGGTGTTTGCATCGTGGGGCGAAACCCCTCATTGCACCCTGGAGATATCCGCGTCGTCGAGGCTGTCGACGTACCCGCCTTAAGACACCTCCAGGATGTGGTCGTGTTTCCCACCAAAGGAGATCGGGACGTCCCGAGTATGCTGTCCGGGGGGGACCTCGACGGTGATGACTTCTTCGTCATCTGGGAACCTACTCTCCTGCCTCCAGAGTGGAACCACCCTCCCATGGAGCATCTCCCTGTCAAGCCCAAGATTCTCACCAGAGACGTTGCAACCAAGGATCTACAAGCGTTCTTCGTGAAGTATATGAAGAATGATATCCTACCAACCGTTGCCCTTGCCCATCTTGCCCTGGCGGACTTTTTCGATGACGGCGCGAAGAATGAAAAATGTAAGTATGCCCCCTGAGGCGACTCTAGACTCGTGCTAACCAGAGGACTCTGGCAGGCCTGGCTCTTGCCCAACTTCACTCGAAGGCTGTCGACTACGTCAAGTCGGGAGAACCCGCTTACATGGACAAGTCGCTGAGGCCACGACGCTGGCCGACCTTTATGGAGAAGCGGGTTCCCAATGAACAAACCTACAGGTCCAGCAAGGCGCTCGGAATGATTTATGATAAGGTCCACGGCGTAGCCTTTGATCCGACGTACACCAAGTCTTTCGACAGGAGAATCCTGGATAAGTGTGTCCAAGACAATGAGCTCTTGAAGAGGGCGAGGCAGATCAAGACCCAATACGATATCACTTTGCGCAGGATCATGGGCCAGCGGGAAATTGCCACCGAGTTCGAGATATGGTCGGGGTTCATCCTCTCGAGGCCACGGGTCGGGAGCGGCTACAAGCTCCAGGAGGACATTGGACGGGAGTACGGCAGCATCAAGCTAACGTTCCGTACTATGTGCCAAAAGGCGGCAGGAGGTGCCTCAGCGGAGCACATCGACCCTTTTGTGGCTGCCATGTACAAGGTTACGGAGGAGGAGGTCAACATTGCGCTGTACGAGAGGCGCGGAGCGACGAATATCGCCGGGAAGATTGTCGGGCCGAAGAAAATGGACCCGAGGTCTATGCCGTTGATCAGCTTCCCTTGGATCTTCCACGAGGTTCTCTGTCGATTAGCGACTGGGACGGGGGTGGAGGGGGTCAAGGGCTCGGGCTCGAAGGAGAGCATGAACCGGGGTCGAGGCTGGCTGACTAGTGGCGTAGACGAGAATCAGGTCGCACACCTGAATGATGGACGCATCGTCCATCGGGGTGAAGTGTTGAACTTGTTTGAGCCGATCGAAGACGAGGACGATGGGCTTGAAGGTGGGGCCCTGAGCGAGGGGACAACCCAGTCTGGGGGCGATCTTCTAGGGCTGGAGATTAGATCCGAAGCGCGTTCAAATACTGCGAAGGGGACAGAAATACGGCTACCTCCTAAATTCAAGATAAAGCTAGCATCAAGGATCCCCGGGGAGCCTGATGTCCGGACGCGTATGATGGAACAAATCCAAAGGGGGCTTTCGGAGATGAAGACGGGGAAACAAACCAAGAGTGTAGTGAGGCGAGAGGCATCTGTTGTTTCTGCGCCGGAGATAACTCGGGTGGCTAGCGGTGCGGTCGAGCCCGAGGCGCCATCGGAGGTTTCCAGAGGGAAGAAGCTTGAGATTGTGGTGGGAGGGAAACGGGGTGATAGGAGGAGTGAGCATGCGGTGACGAAGGAGGAAAACCGGCCAGATATTTCGACCTCAAAGGTCACGGTTGGGCCTTCGAATAGTATGGGCAAAGCTGGGCCTCCAACAAGGATGTTTAAAGATTTGTCTGCGACCGGTAATGGAGAAGCCGATCTTTTGGCTGCCGATACAAAAGAAGGGGACTCTACGAGTGCTGGTGGGAAGAGGTCGGGCTTAAAGGGAGGTGGGAAGGGCATGGAAGTCGCGACGAAGGAGATTGACTCTAATCCCTCGGCTGGCGGGGACATCGAGAAGAGCACCAAGGCCGAAAATAACGGGCCGCCCCTGAACGTTCAAAAGCGGCCAGTTCTGAACTCGAAGGGGGTGCAGCACACCGCAGCACCCGGGAGCGATAGGGTCGACGCCAAGGTGCGAAGCCAACTTGCCTCAGCGAACCTCCTCAAGAGGGGGGTTAATGCCAACGAAGCTGCAAGGACCACCAAGCCCGCGTCGACAGCCCAGAATAAGGGCAGCTGGGGGTATCGAGGCAAGACGCAGAAGGAGAAGGTGGAGAGTACCATACTTGAGGAGAAGGAGTGTAACGCCGTTGATCTCCTGTTGGGGTTTTAGAAGATGGACGTAATTGACGTTCTGTAGACGCTCCGAAATAAAAGTACATTTTTTGTTCCTGAACCTGAATACCCCCGTACCCCATTTATCTAAGCTGACTCTTGACTGTTGATGTGATATGTTATTTAAATCAGCGTGGCCCGCTCCTAATAGCCAAACCCCCGAAACGTCCCCACACAATTGCTTCCACCCTCCCACGTTCATTCCTCATGCGCCGCTGGCCACAAGCCCGTCGAGCTCATCCCTCAGCGTCCTATACGCGCCCTGTGCCTCGCGGCCCCTCCTGCTTACGATCTCGACCTCCTCCCTGAGTGCCTCGAGGCGGCGCGTCATGGAGACGTCCTCGGCAACGGCGAGCGTCTTGAATGCCGAGAGGGCGTCCGAGGCGGAGACGAGGTCCGCGGCCGTGGAGACGATCTTGTCGCGGAGGGCCTTCTGGCGCTTCTGGTAGCCGCCTAGGTGGAGGGCGAGCTTCTTCTCTGTCTTGGCGGAGGACTGGGCCAGTTCCTGGATTATTTCCTGCTCGGCCTGGTGGAGTTTTCGTTAGTTTTGGGGAAGCTTGTTCAGGGGAGGGGGGTGGTTGTTCGAGCAGTCTTGAGAGTAGAAAGGAGGGAGGTAGGGAGAAAAAAGCTACTTACATCGTACGCATCTGTCATGGCCGCAATCTTCACCTCCTCGTCGTCGTCATCGTAGCACCCCAGCCCCAGGATCAACGAACTCTTGCTCCGTGAATCGAACGCCTTCTGTACCTCCTCGCGGCTGGGCGCCGCCTTGGCCTCGAGCATGATGGCCAGCCCCGCCTCCGCCAGCGCGTCGTCGTCGATCGTCTCCAGCGGCGGCTGGGCGCCGTCAACGCCGCCCCCCTCGAGGGGGAACTTCCGCGCGTCGCCGGCCATCAGCACGACGACCTCCCGGGCGATTAACCCGCTTGGGCCGTCCTCAGCGTCCGCGAGGAGCTTCGACACGTCGACCCTCGCCGGGCGCGGGAGGTCCCTCTGCACGACCTGGGTCCTGCGCCTCCGCTCCAGCGCCTCGCGGGCCTCGCGGATCTCCCGCTCCCGACGGTCGCGCTCGGCGGCGTCTTCCTCGGCGAGGTCGCCGTCGACGGACGCCTCCTCCTTCTCCTCCGGGAGCTCGAGCTCCCACTCGGTGTCCTTTGGCTTCGGTAGGGACGCGAGGCCGTGGCGGAGCTGTTGGCGGACGGCGAGGTTCTGGAGCTTTAGGTCCCGCGGGGTCGCCGACACCGCGGAGGCGCCGTCTTCCGCGTTGAGGGCGAAGCTGTCACGGGGGGTGCGCATGGGGGGTTTGGCCGGGGTGCATGGGGGTGGCGCCGACGCCGTTCGCGCCGCCAGCTCTTAGCGGGGTCGCCAGGGGGTTCGGGGTGGCCATCACCTGCCTGCGCGGGGTGATTCCGTCGAAGCCGGTCGAGGCTGAGCCTTCGTGTAGGGGGGTATTCTCGCCGCCGAGTAGCGACGACTGGGTCTGCGTCAGCGCGCGGATGTTGCGGAGCTCGTTCGTGATGTGGTCCTCCTGCGCCGGGGCCATCGGCGTCCGGATCGGCGCGTTCGTGTTGAGAGTGGAGTAGTCGCCGACGAGGCCCCTCGTGGCGGTATTGTCGCTCTCCTGCGCCAGCGTGCTCGCCCTCTCTCCCATGACGCCCATCTTCACAATCTCCTCGAGCTCTCCGTCGCTGACCTGAGGGGCCGGGAGGGACAGCGCCTTCCGCTTGCTGCTCTGCTCCGCCTCTCTCAGCTTCTGCGCCTGCCCGGCCTTGAGGGCCGCCTGCAGGGACGCCGGCTTCTCGTCTTTCCTCCGCTTCTTGTCGCCGGCCTCGTCGCCCTCCCCTTTCCTCTTGCCGGCCAGCTGGACCTTGCGCGGGTCGAAGTGGGCGCGCTGGTATTCGTTCCTGCTCTGCTCCTCGTTCGTGTCGTAGAAGCCCAGCGCGGGCTTCTTCTCGAAGGGGATGTCGGCGTTGTAGTCCATCTGGCCCGGCTTGTGCGTCCTGACCTTCACGTTGATGCCGGCGGCCTTGAGCTCCCGGCGCTTCTGTAGGGCCGCCAGCCTGCGCGACTCCTCCTGCTGCCTCTCGCGGGCCTTCCTCTTCGCCTTCTTACCCTGCGTGTTGGCCAGGCGAGCTCGCGCCTCGCTGAGCATCTCCTTCTCGTCCTCGTCGAGATCGATGGTGTCGGGTCGCGCGGGTCTCGTCTCGGGGTCGGGGTCGAGCTCGCCGGGCCGCAGCTTCCGCACGTCCTCAGCCGTTGGCGCCGAGGTCTCTCCTCCGTCGGGGCCCATGAGGCCGAGGCCCTCGCGGGCCTCGGCCTCGTCGAGGAGCTTCTGGTAGCGCTCGAGGCACTGGTTCGCGGTGCGGCCGACGACCTGGGCGATGGTCTTCCACTGCGTGGGCATCAGCTTCGCGACGTGCAGGAGCTTCTCGTCCTCCTCGCGGCTCCATTCGATCTTCTTGATGCTCGGGTCGAGCCACTCGTACCAGCGGGCCTTGCATTGCTTCGGCGTCTTGCGGGCGAGCAGCGACGAGACGCGGGCCCACTGGTTCAGGCCGTACTTCGATACGGAGGCCTTGAGGATCTCATCCTCGATGTTGGTCCAGACGCCTCCCTTTACGACGGGCATTTTGTCGTTGGTTGGTGGACGGAGGGGTGGGTGGGAGGGGGGAGGTGTATCGATGCGAAGGCTGAACGCGACGTCACGTTTGCGATGCACACCTGCAGCATTGAAATTTGGTGTCGTCGATGTTTCCACGATCGCGATGATGACTCAGCGAAAGACTTCGGTATGTCACACCACAATGCAGGTCAGTGTTCTCCACAGCTGGGACCCCATCCCGGCCGGTATACAAGCATCTGCGGAGAGGAGGAACAACACTTTAAACCTTTAGACTTTGAGACAAACAAAAGTCTATGCTTGGCTTATTACTGAAGTCTTGAGCGGGCCTACGACTTTCGCCTTTATTTTTTATCCCCGCCCTCTCTCACTTGGATCCAGCGTTTGTGTCTTAATCAAACGTGCGTACATTGTAAACAGGTGTAAATCGGGGAGTCGTGGGCGACGTATATAAACGCATGGCGACATCACTCTACGACACGTCCATTGCCACCGCCGGTGCCTGTGGCTGGGGCGGGGGGGTTTCAACGGCACTGTCACCGTCAACATGCATACTTATGAAGTGAGGGAGAAGGCGAAGTTCTGGGCCTTGTCGCCGCGGCCGTGGAGGAAGACGACGGTGCGGGTGTACGGGGCGGAGGATTCCACGATGAGGGTGGGGACGTGGGACGTCATGGCTGGGCGGTGATATGTGTTTTGGGACGTGAAGTGGAAGGGTTAGTTGGTATGTCGGGGGGTTAGATGCACTTACCTGCTGCCTCGTTGGATCTCACGAACCACCCAAAGCACTAGTAGTAAGCAGTGATGATTAGGATGGGTGATGGGTGCGCGATCTACCTTGCCAACGAGGGTGTGAGTTTCCATGTCGGGTCTTGTTCAGTCTGCGAGGGGTCGGACGCGCGGTACACGGCATCGGTGACCACTGCCTAACAGCTAACTACCTGGACGTGACGCGTGGTGACATGTGGGCTCCGTTCCTGAGGCGGGAGGAATACAATGATTATTAGCCGGACCTGAATCGGGCATTGAGGAGCTGAGGCTACGTGGGCCGCCTGGATGTTGATATCGGTGTTAACTATCAATACCCTCGAATCCGCCTTTTTAGGCGCCAGCTTCCTCGGACTCGAACTCGAACTTAGGGGCAGAGGTGGGTACTATGTAGGCTGATTCTGAACTAATAATTTCTTCAATCCGGCATGGAGTCTCGTGACTCTCATAATCGTCTGGCGCACCCTCTTTCTTCCACCCTGTTTCAGTCGGTCGGTCGGTAGAACCGTTCGGTTCGCGCGCCTGGAGCAGAGCAGTGTTTCGTCGTACAAACAGCGATGCAAGTGCCGCACACACAGACACACACCCCTCCACCTCCGCAGCCTCCACACCCCCGTCGGAGCTCCGCCAACCCACCATTCCACCCTGCTAGCTAACGGACATAAGGCAGAAGGCGGCGGACTTAAGACATCACTTTCCAGGGGATTGACGCATTGCCAGAGTGTCATAGTATTGGTGCCCCGTAACACTTGTCTTCGTTCTGTTCGCCTGTCTCGGCACTCCTGCCAAGTCCACCAGTAATAGCGAGTAACCTCGTCAGGAACAACACAGCATTTCCTTTTGGGTGGTCCGTTCTGCTGGGCCTGGCTTTGGGGGCTGCTTATCAATCGCCTTCAACTTCTCCGTATTACGAGTAAACCCCAACCCAACCCAACTGAGACCGCGACCCCCCCACTTGGATCCACCGTTCCTTCCTTACCTGGCAACACGACACACTCATACGTCTTAATCCAGTAAAGCTCATACTAGCGTCCCACCTTTTCTTCATTGTTCAATCACAATCGCGTGCTCCCCACCCCCCTCCTTCCCACGCACGCTTTCCCCAGCCTTTAAGTCGTTATCTCCTTGATAACCTCCCCGAGCTAGCTATCGCTCATCTACCCCCCCTCTCACAAAACGTCCCTCCTACCTCCGCCGAAACTCGCTATATTTCTCAACGTTCCACCAGCCGCCGAAAGCCAAACCTTATGCCTCGGAATCGCTGGACCCGAACAACATCTCCCCTCCCGCTGAATCGATGACGGCCAAGGCTAGCGACGATGTGCGCGCGGGAGCCCGCGCTTCCGCAGCGGCCCAACAATCGCCGAACGGGAACGCTGATGTGACGGAGGCCACCCCGCTCATCGACCCCTGCGCGGACGAGCCGCTCCCGGCGACGGGGCCGGCCGAGGACACCTGGATTGGGCAGGAGGATTTCGAGCATCTACCGCCGTGGCGGAGACCGTCCGTATGTTGTTCCCCCGGCAGCCTACCCAATATGAAGTCCTTCTCTTCTAGGAACAACCCCGCGTGGGGAAGGACCCACATCCACACGAGGACTGAATGTTAACAAGGCGGGCTGGCAACTAGGTCTACTGGCTACTCGCCCCCTGGTTCGTCTTTATCCTTGCGTTTGGTGGAACACTTGTCCCGAAACTGAACCTGTAGGGCTTCCCCCCACCTGCCCCGGCCCATCTAATGTGGACCACACATATGGCCGGCGTCGCTCCGTGACACCTCTTACTTGTCCCACCTCCTCATTTCCCCTTTCTAACCTGACCGTAGAATTCTCGAGCTCATATGCAAAGAATACTTCGACGACAAGGCGGCCCATGACCACGACGTTGTCGTCCTCCCGGTGATACCGGGCGGCAGGAACGAGCAGTGCCAGATCGCGCCCGTCCAGCGGGCGGCCACCGAGATGACGCTGATAATGAGCCTCGTCACCGGCCTGCTGAGCGCCATCATCGCACCGAAGCTAGGCCACCTCTCCGACCTGTACGGGCGGACCAAGTGGCTCGCCGTCTCGTCCGCGGGCGGCATCACGGCCGAGATCATCACGGTCCTGGCGGCCAAATTCCCCGGTACCATCAACTACAGGTGGATCATCCTCGGCGCCGCCTTCGAGGGCCTCGGGGGCTCCTTCACGGCGGGCAGCCTCCTCAGCCATTCCTATACGAGCGACTGCACACCCCCCTCCCGGCGCGGCGTCGCCATCAGCTACATTCACGCGTGCCTCTTCTCGGGCCTGGCCATCGGCCCCGTCCTCGCGGGCTACTTCGTCGAGCACACGGGCAGCCTCGTGTCCATCTTCTACCTCGCGCTCGGCTGCCACATCTTCTTCGCCCTCTTCGCCCTCCTCGTCATGCCCGAGTCCGTGTCGCGGCGCCGCCAGCTCCTCAGCCGCGAGAAGCGGGCCAAGGAGCTCGCCGAGGCCGACCTCGCCCACGACGGCACCTGGCTCGCGGCCGTCCGCCACCGCAACCCCTTCGCGCCCCTGCGCATCCTCTACCAGAAGCAGCCGGGGGCGCCGCCCCTCTTCCGCCGGAACGTCATCACGCTGGCCGCGATCGACATGGTGCTCATGGGCGCGGCCATGGGTGCCGGGACCTGCATCATCCTGTACCTGGAGTTCGTCTTCAAGTGGGGGAACCTCGAGAGCTCAAAGTACATCTCCTTCACCTCCACCATCCGCGCCTCCGTCCTCCTTGTGGTCTTCCCCCTGATCAACTACGTCTTCCGCACGAGGCCCGCCGCCGCCGCCCGCAGGCAGAGTGCGGTCCGCGGGCCCACCATGGAGAGGAATCGGGGCGCCGACGCGCTCGACCTGTGGATTATCCGGGCCGCGCTGGCGTCAGATGTCCTAGGCTCGATGGGGTACTTATTCGCCCGCAGCCCGGCCGTGTTCGTGGCCGGCGGCGCGATGACAGCCGTGGGCGGGCTGGGGAGCGCGATGATACAGGCGAGTTTGACCAAGCACGTGCCGCCCGAGAGCGTGGGGCGGCTGCTGGGCGCCGTTGGGCTGCTCCACGGGCTATCGAGGGTGTTGAGTCCGCTGATGTTCAACGGGCTGTATCGTGCCACGTTGGAGACATTTCCCGGTGCTATCTTTGGGCTGCTAGTCGCACTATTCTCGTTGTCGCTGCTGGCCAGCCTTGGTGTGAGGCCTCACGGTGAGTCCCCCCCCGTAGTCCATCCCCTAGTCTATCCCCCTCCATGCGCTCTATTTCCGTTGGCCGTTGCTAATGACGACAAGTCTACATCCCCGACCATACGGACTCGTCGCCCGAGAGGGCCGAGACGGATCCTGAGGGACGAAGGTCAACAGGCGAGGAGGAGCGCCTGCTGTGATGACATGTTATTCGCTGCATTATCTGTGGCTACTCATACGAGAGCACTTGACATGTGGGTGGTAGCGGTGGTGGGTGTTATCATGCGCCGTGCATGATGAGTTTTGTCGATCAAGCCGTGTTTGGCCGTTGCATATTATTAGATGATAGCATAGGTGGGGGGAGGCGTATTAGCAACCTTCAGTTACGAGTAGAGAATAATAGTAGAAGGAGAGAAACACCCCCACCCGTCCGCCGATGCCAAGGCTCACCGGAAGCCGTCCGTACTCGTACGTGTTAGTCCGTAGCGCCTATCCTTCACGATTCCCATAAGTCCCATGCGCGCCCCGCTACTTGTATGTCTCGTCCTTGGATGATGTTCAGTCGTACGGACTGATAGTCCGAGACCTGAGTCCATTGTCTCCACAATGGAAAATTTCAAACTACTTCCTCACCCAGTAAGACCGCGACGAGAACAGTAAAACAGCTAATGTGCATAAGCGGGAGGAAAACTATGGAGCCTATGACATCACCGCCGCGGGCCAACGATGAAAAAATGTTACTAGCCGCACTGATAATAGTACGAGTACAGAGTTACGAGTACGAGTACTATTTGTAGTAAGCCATAGTGGGGGGGATGGCCCCGGGCCCCACCTTCAGAAGCAAGGCAGCCACCACCACCACCACCACCACAGGGGGGTACGGAAGAGTGTACTCTGTACATTGCGCTAATAACTTTGGATCTCCTGGTTCGGTCAACTTCCTATCAATTACATATAACCTTCTGGATCCCCCCCGGCCCACCCTTTGACATTTGACGCCCCTCTAATCTCAGCTATCCGGAAGGACAAAGAAAGAAACAATATTACAGCTCCTTTACGACGTGTCCACGACCTCATCGCACCCGTGCCACCATCCTACTTCGTGCTCTTCACCCGACTCTTTCTCGACAGACACATCCTCGTCTTCTCTCCCTTCCGACGACCGATCGCCACCCTCTCCACTACTCCGCCATAGTCCTCCTCAGGCTCGAAGCCGCTGCATAAAAGTAACAAAAACGCCTTCTCTACCTCGACTCCTTCCCCTTACATCCCCCAAGATGCTCGCGAGAGTCTGCACGAGACCGGGCCTGGTGCCCAGCCGCACCATGTCCACCTCCTCCGCGGACCGCAAGATCTACTTTGGCGCCTTCGAGGTGACACGGCAGGTCTTCCTCCTGACGCCCTACTCCTTCGCCCTCGTCAACATCAAGCCCCTCCTCCCTGGCCACGTCCTCGTGTGCCCCCTCATGCGGCACAAGCGCCTGACGGACCTCTCGGTCCCCGAGCTCACCGACCTCATGCTCACGGTCCAGAAGGTCCAGCGCCTCCTCGCGCACCACTACTTCCGCCCCGAGGGCAAGAGCCCCGTGGACTCGGCGCCGGCGAAGCACCTGATCCCGGGGACGAGGAGCTACAACCCGATCCCGCCGGAGGACGGGTCCTTCAACATCGCGATACAGGACGGCGCGGAGGCGGGGCAGACGGTGCCGCACGTGCACGTGCACGTCATCCCGCGCATACGGGACGTGTCGGCTAAGGACCCGACCCACGAGGGTGACTCGCTTTACGAGAGGATGGCGGACGAGGAGGGGAACGTTGGCGGCGCGCTGTGGGACCAGGCGGTGGGCGCGAGGCCGACGACCCCCGGCGGGAAGCTCCCGAGCATAGAAGATTCCCAGAGGATGAGGAGGAGCCAGGATGATATGGAGAGGGAGGTGGAGGTGTACAAGGGCGTGCTAAAGGAGATGGGGTGGTGAAGGGGAGATATGCAGGCAGGCAGCATGGAGGGAAGATGGACTGATGGGTATCACGAAAAAAAGCTTAGCATTGGGTTGGCGCATATTTTCTTTCTTTTCCTTTTTTCTTTTTCTTCTTTTCTTTGGCTCTTTAGTTTTATTCCCCTGCACATAGGTTTGCCTACGTCTACGGATAGGAAATCGCGTACATACTCTTCTTCTTTTTTACAATTGCCATTTCTCGGGCTTACAATAGATTCGAGTTGTAACAAACACAATCCCGTCCCAACAACATTGAATCCGTCGTCAGCCAAACTCGTCATCGACCCGCTTCGCCCTAGACACGTACGAGTCCCATCCATAACGCCTCGCAACCCGGCCCCACAACCTGCTTCTACCAATACTGTGCTTTCAGGGTCTCCCTTGTCACAGGAGTACGGGTCAGGGAACCCGCCGCAGCTGCGAAGGAAAATAGAGGGGCGCAACAGCCTCCTCAAACCTCCAAAGACGGCCTCTTTCCCCCCCTCCCCCTTCCGGCCTTCCGGCTCCGAACGCCAAGGGTCAAGGTCCAAGGGAGGGTTAGAGCCGAGCGCCAAGCAAAACGATGACGGAATGGGCGGGCCCTTCTCGTACGTGGATCCCGAAGTGGGCGAAGAAAAGAGGGGGCAATCTTCTGAAAGGAAAAAAAAAATGGAGAAAGAAAATGATAAAAAAAAAGTCCTTGATATTCAGAGCCCCCTCCGCCGCTATGCGTATCCATTATCTTTTTTCCCTAGCGTGTAACAGGTTCAAGGGTCTTGGCGGTACTAGGAGAACGGGTGGATACGTCTGGTACGTACCTCGTACATTATGTGATGCGGCGGGTTCATGTCACTCACTATCTTGGCAAAACCCACTCCTACCTTGCGGCTCAGGCCATGCGGCTCCGATTGCCACCGAGATGAAGGGAGCAGCCCGCCGGAGGGGACCGGGACGGGGAAAGGTTCAAGGTACGTACTCGGCACGAATTACCGGGACCGCCGTTGATTCGTGTATACGAGTACTCCGTACATACGAGTACAAGTAATACATCCTCACCCGTTGTACTAGTGTTCCTCGTCCATCACCCACCACCGCCTTCCCTTATCGGGGGGCACCCATCATATCACCATCTCCCGAGCAAGCGGCTTGAGGAAGGAAGGCACTGACGACATCAGGGTAGATTGTAATAACGTTTGGGCGCTACGGTAAGCCCGTTGACATATTATGTATCGATCTTCTTTTCCCCCTGCCCATCTCTGAACTAGTAAACACACCGAAGTCTCCTGGGCACCGGATACTTTGCAAGATCCATTCTGGAAGAGACTTGTCTGATTATCATTCTGCCTTCGTAAAATACAATACCTGAACCAGACAACTCCCCTCCCAAGTTCCCCCAAAGGGCCCCCAGTCTGGATCGATCCCCTTGGCAGCCGGCTCCACCTTTTTCCCACTCACCGTATTCACAATGTCTTCCCTGCTTACAAGGTGTGTTTCCCCCCCACCTAGTCAATATCCAGTCGATCTCCAGTGGAAAGAAGACGAGGGAAAGGCAAGGGGCTAACGAAATACTGCCCCCCTAAACAGCCGCAGGACCCTCCTCGTCGCAACCTCGGCAGCCGCGGCGCTCATCGCCTACCGCCTCCGCCGGCAACAGATCGCCGCCTCCGAGCAGCCCAGTCTCTACGTCACTGTCGATCGGAGCGGAGGTGGGGTCTGAAAAGATCTGCGGGGGCCCATGGGCGGGGAAGGAGGAAAGAAGTAGTGGGATGGACGTGGAGCGGAAGGAGGAACAAGTTTACGCCGCATGAATGATGTACATACGCTTTTGAAAGGCGCTGGATGTTATGAATGATACCAATACCGACACCAATCTGGAGCGCGGGGGATAACGACGAGAGACGGGATAAGGCCCGGCTTGGAGGGCGAGACCTCGCGCGAGCTGACTCGACCCAGCAGTGCTGAACTTCTGCTCCGAGGGCTACGAGCTGAGTTGCGATTTTGCAAAGATTGCAACGGGGGTTTCAAGATATCAATGGACACGGGAACACGTTAAGGCACGGTTGTTTCCACATGATAATTTATCTCACATTGTTAAACATGGTTCCACGCGAAAGCTCCTTTGAAAACAACCATAAACGCCAGAGAAAAACACCATTAACATTGGATATATCCCCCGCCCTTCCCGCCTTCCCAAGGAGAGAATGGCCTGTGAAGTATCTCCCTATGCGATACTCACAGGCCGAATGCCAACGCTTCACCCATAAAATTAAGTACCCTCCTCGTACTATGGCCGATTCGCTTATAAGCCCCTTCCCCCCCACCCCAATAATGCCAGACGCCCGGAGACACTGCCGACACGATGAAATTCCCAGGCCATCTCCCCCCCCCTCCCTCTCAGGAACAGAGCATGTGCTCCATGCGACTATGCCGTGCCTGTACGCCCTCAATGCATCCCATTATGAAAAAAAACAAACACTCGCCCCCGTCTAGGTGACCACATTATGGCTCCAAACTGACCCCTTCCCTCCTTCCAAATTATCAAAACACGCACGCCGGAAACCATAGCTCAGAAAGAGCTCCCCCGCCTAGTAAACCCCCCTTCCTCATGGGCCCCACCCTCGTCCGACGACTCCGTGGCCACCTCCACCGCCACCGCCTTCCCCTTGTCCTTCGACGACGCGCTCTTCCCGCGAACAGGCCGCCGAGCGGCGGCCGCGACCCTTTTCCTCGCGTAGTAGGGCTCGGCCTTGGCTCCCCTCCGCCTGTCCCTCCCCGCCACCTCGACCGTGGCTATCCCGGCCCTCGAGCGGTCACTGGACGAATTCCTCCTCGTGTTCGGCGCCGTGGCACTCTTCAGCTCCCTCATCTCCCGGATGACATCTGCGAAGCTCTCCTCTAGCGTCTTCATGCGCGCGAGCACCAGCCTCCCCATACGGTCCCGGTCCGCCTCCTCGGCCGGGTTGGCGCCGAGCCCGCCCTGCTTCATCATAGCCATGGCCATCTGTGTCTGGAAGCTGGAAGGCACGCCCAGGTTGGGGTCCTCGACCCCGAGCATTTGGCCCGTGTTGTTCGAAACCTGGCCCGTGTCGACGGAGAGTCGGCGTGTCGGGACCGGACGAGATACCGCACCTGCCCCGATGGGGATATCGCGGGGCGTGGTGGCAGCCGTGAAGCCTGGCGTCCTGGATGTGGGGGCCGGTCGCTGCTGCCGAGTCGCCGCGGCCATGTAGAGAGACCGTCGTGGTGAGCGCTTACCGGCCGTAGGACTGTCGAGCTCGAGGTTCCGGTTCACCGCCTGCCGCGACAGTGGCGACTTGTCGAGTTCGGCCGAGGATGCGCTCCGTGGTAGCCGGCCTTGCTGCGGATTATAGAGTATCGTGTTTGTCGACAGCGTGCGGGAGTGCATGGCGTGCCTAGCCTTGGCTGACCGAGGAGACACCCCTGTGGATTTGTGGCTCGACGACCCGAGTGACGAAGGCGTCGCTGTCTGGAACCGGCTGGCCATAGGGGTCGTGAAGTAGTCTTCGTTATCATCGCCTCCTTGGGACGCTTTGCTAGCCCCTCTCTCGCCGGTGTTGTGCGTGACGTTGTCTTCCTCTTCCTCCTCGTCGTTGGTAACCAGTTCGTCGTCACCATCTGCGTCGGTTTGGTCCTTCACTTCCGCCGCCAGGTGGTGGCGAGGGTAGAGCTTCGGAGTCGGGCGAGGGAACGTGCCCATGCCGCTGTTGGAGATCAGATCGGCCGGATCACTAGCCGCGGACCGCACATCCGAGACCTGTCGCAGCCTATGTGGCCGGTCCGGATTCAAACTGTATCTCCTCGCCCATTCTGGCATTACCGATCGGCTTTCGATAGAAGGCCACTGCACTAGGGGTGACCCCATCTCCTCGTTCTGATCCATCCAGTTCCGAATGGCGTTCTGGGTTTTCCGCCGCTCTGTCCTCCGCTGAGACCGCAGAGTGTTGAGGTCTGGAACGCGGCGGAAGACCTCTTCCAAGGCATGGTCCTTCTGGTATCCAGTGACGGATTCTTCACGAACCCGGACGTGGGGGCTGAAGACGGCTGTCCGGCTCGCCGGATCGGCGAACGAAATGGTCCTTGGTCGGCCTCGGCCTGGGTTTTCCACCAGGTCCGTAGGCTCGAACATGGCAGGCGCCAGCCAATACCTCTCGTAGAAGAAGATGCAGAACAGCAAGGGAAAATGGGTGGCCTTGATGACGAGTCGGTTCAGCCAGACAAAGTTGTGCAGGGACATGAAGTACCTGGCTGGCATGATCAGCCAGGCAAGAATGTTTCCGGGAGCAACGTAGGAGAACAAGGCGTCATTCTTAACCATAGATATGGTATTAATGGCAAACAAGAACCTGCCGAGAGAGGTTAGCCAACGTAATTCTTCACGAATAACACAGGTCCTCCAATGTCCCTATCCCGGTGGAACTTACTGGTGCTCCTCCGTGGCATTCGATGCAATTGCCATGAATGAGTTTGTTAGCACAGTGATGAGGATGGTGCTACGGTTATCTGTTAGTTCGACATCTTGTCTGAGATGCTAACTCGGAGGAGCGGAAGACAGATGGACTCACACAACCAGGAAGTGACAAAGAATCAGGAACAACACCATCAGGGACTTGGCTAGCCAATTATATGTCGGCCAGCTACATGACAAGCGTAGTTAGTATCCTAGGCTGACTCAGGCCGAACCCTGGTGGAACCGGAGCATGACTTACACTTCCCAGGCCGCAGGTGTGAAGCCCATGAGGATCTGGAAGATCTTGTATGCGACGACAGGTGCCTCCGAGTCAGTTTGCGACATTGTGAAGAACACGAAGAATCCGCTGCAGGACACCAAGACCAGGACGGTCACGGCGGCCATATCGACGGCCATAAGGCGGAACGCAATAAGCAGCTGCGAAAAGTAGGGGTAGTGGTCCAAGACGCTAAAGATCCGAGGGAGAAGGAGGATTGCATTCGCTGCAAGGACATCATATGCCATATCGTTCCAGTGGTGAGGATCGACGAGAAAGACACCATATCCTCGCATGCAGTAGTATACAATGAGCAGTACGAGAATCCCTAGGTCGAATATGTTCCAGAAGCTCATGATGTAGAGGGAGAAACCCTGCTCGTTGAAGCCCACCAGTTCGTCGAGCATGAAACCAGCGCTCCAGAACCAGAAGACAAGCTCCAGGGTGGTGATCCGGGCGGACCTACGTGACAGCACAGCCAAGAACAGCCCTATCAATATGCCCAGGGAAAGGGTAGACAAGAAGAACCTGTACCGGGGGACGCGGAGGCGGGACAGCTTGAAGAGCGAGGCCTGCCGTGGGTCATAAAGGGTCACTGTACGCCTCCCGGGTTCCTGGTTTCCGTCCCTAGATGATTGGCTGCCAAGCAGGGGTGTCCGCACATCGGTCTTTCCATGGTCCTTGGTCCCGAGACTAAAAACGGGGGTTGGAGGCCTTCCACGGTGCAGGCTATCAGCGGCGGAGTAGAAGCTCACGGCGCCGTTCCATATGGCCTCGAGGTGCTGAACCACCAGCGGATGGGCGAGGAAGTGCTTGGCAGATGCACGGATCGCCACCTCCAGGGTCGAAGTTCGCGCGGCGAGCGACTTGCTCCGCGCTTTCGAGCCGCCCCCTTTCGCCCCGGTAGGCGTTTCCGTCCCAGGTAGGCCTTGGAGGGGGTAGAAGTCATAGGACAGCGCATCGATGAGTTCCCGGGTGGTATATTCCTTGAGGGTCTTCAGGGCGAGAAGCTCGCAGGCCCTGGCGCGGGTTCTGCTTATACCCGCATTTCCAGGGAACATCTGGGCTTCCTTGTTAAACTGGAGGCAGTTCGCCATGAGGCAGTATAGAGTCGCCCTGGAGTAATGATGTGCGCGTATCTGCTGCTGCATGGGCTTGATGAGGAACTGGGAGACTTGTGGCGAACGTAGCTGGTCCCAGGTAAGGGTCGTCTCGGTCCGGGTCTGGACCAGGATGCGAATGGAGTGTGTGATGGCATAGATGGCGAGGGAATCTGGACAGAGGTGGGAGACCTGTTAGCTCTCAGGACACGATATCCACGCGTAATGGGGGTGGGGGAAAGAGGCATGCAATAGCCTTACCTAGATAGCTCGACGAGAAGAGTGGTAGGACCGGCAAGCGGCTAGGTCCATCCTCATCCATAGGGTCGACCTGATAGGGGCCTGTGCCATCGCCCTCATTCGACACCTCCTCCTCGTCGTCGTCTGCTTCTGTGAAATCCGCGGTAGCGTGTCTGGGGTGCGCGTAAGCACGATTCGCGGGCCCCGGGGACGGCGAATGACTCCTGGCCCGGTCATGGTCAACGCGACGAGGGGGCGTATGCTGCATTTGGCGCAGCATAGACGAAAACATTGTCTTGTCCAGATTGGGGGCTGTCTTGATCTGGACCGCCGCGTTCCTTCGTTAGTTAGGGGGGGCTTCACGACTCCATCGGGGAGGCGCTATTAGTTCGGGCTCCTGTGAGACGTCCTTGGGGGGTGGTGGCGAGTAGGACGTAGTGGATGGACAAGTATCGAGGCGAGGAGGGGGATTGATGTGCCGGAGATCGAAGCTCACTCGGAGCGGACACTTGTTTTGGGAAGGGTACGAGTATTAGGAGGAGGATCTGTCAAAGTAGGGGAGAGTGGAGAGTGGAGAGAGTGTGGAGAGTGGGAAGTGGGAAGTGGGGGTACAATGTAACAACCGTAATGTGGTAATTGGCACTGGGTTTGGGGGGACTGGGGGACTTGCATTAAACGGGCGGAACCTGCAGCCTGGGTATATGTAGAATGGGAGAGAGTACAAAAGGCACCTACGTAGTTACCTCCTCCTTGAGAAGCCGTGTCCTTGATGGGCACCACCTTCATTCACCCTGCATACGAGACTAAAATCACTTAATTAGGGAAGGGAAGGAAGATAAGTATTACAGGGCGATGTCAGGCGGGACGCTAAGTGCGACTACTCGTATGTACTCCATACCCTTGGTATTAGCTAGTATTGCGTTGTTTAAGGGGACCTCTTAGAGTTTGAGCGCGACCACGCTAGGACAGGACATCCTAGTCCAGGGGCTGAGTGGATGTTCGATAATACAAGCCTACTCGTACTTGTACAAGGTCGCCATAAGCACGGGGCCCAGCACCCGAACACATGCAAGAGTGCTAGCGGAGCAGGGTAGCGGGATAGGGATGGGATGCGGTCCCCTCCAAAGGTCGCGATGGATAGAGCGCCCCCAAGCCTCGATGGTGCCTGGTATCTGTGACCAGGAGTACCCGTGGGAGGAGGAGTGTGGAAGACCGAGTCGAAAAATAGAAAGTGGGAAAGGGGGAGGGCGGCGTGACGGAGTTACCATGCGGACCATCACTCGGTAGCTTGCTTGCTTGCTTCTCTCACAATTCAACCCCTCAAATGAACTACTTGAAACATCACCGACTCGGAATCAAACGACAAGCTGGTTTCTTGCAGTGCATCTAAATGTCCCGTGGTGGATCATGCGCGACCCATGGCGCCTGTACGGCGCTCCTTCCGGAAATAGATTGGTGGAGGCGACATGCAAGCATCCCCCGCGCTCATGTATTATTACTCGTTGACCAGGCCTGGGTGGTGGCTGGATGTAACCTTGGCACTGCAGATACAAGTACTATATAATCGTGCGGAGAAAAAACATCAGGCGGTCAATACCAAGGCAAGAAGGGAGGAAACCGATAAGGCCAACTGATGATGCTCCAGGGCGAGCCGGCCGCATTGGCAGCACGTAGGCGAATGGCTCATGACTCGGCAATTATCTGTTTGTTATATGCGGCCTTCATGCAAAGTATAGGACTAGATCTGGATTACATCTACCCCCTGTGCGTACTCGTACTTTAGCAGGGCGGTATCCGGTCCTATTGAGCCATGATATAACTATGTACAAGCTGCAGAAGCGAGTTACCGGGGACCACAAGGCAGGCACCTCTGAATTGTCATGTCATACGGCCAACTTGTACTCGTTCATGTGGGTGAATCGCCCGACGCCATTGTTGGTATCTGAAGTTGGCCGAGAAGTGCGTGAGAAGATGACGTCAACCCACTCTGGCGATCGAAAAATCATTTCAATATTGTATGTTATATCGTCCAATGAACCTCTAAGTGGTCGAGCAGGGCATGGTGGTGTTCTCTAGCTTCGAAGTAAGCCGTGGCGCGTGACTGGCCACCGCTAGCGGCCTTTTTTGATGCTAAGGTGGAAGACATATGAGTGGGTGGAAGAGTTGCAACCGAGATCTGGGCGGCCGAGTGCTCTAGCCAATGGTGGTCAGGCAGATCTGCCTGCTTAGTGGTATCGCCCCCACACTAATGCCGGTTTGAAGCTTGGATTGATAAATGCGAGTATTAGTGGTGCAAGGCCGTTGAGGGAGTCAGATACAAGTACACCTGGTTGGCTGTCGCCTCCCAAGGCGGATAACCTCACTTGCCTTCTCGGGTGGAGGGAGGCAGCACACGTATAAATTCAACATTGTGGCAAAAAAAAGACATCCATGCCTGCCTTTTTCTTCGCTGCCATCCCTCCTCTCAGGCTATTGTCATTACTTCATACCGAGGACGATATTTCCCCCCTTGTTGCACTTAGAACGTCGTGTGGCGCGACGCCGAGCTTGTGGTTGCCTCGGGGTTGTGAGAAGATTGGCGAGGCTGTAGGTCTTGCAACAAAGTTCTCGGAGGGAGCAAATAGCACAGCGGAGCTCGATTGAGGAGGGGAGGCGGGAAGCATTAGCGACATCGTATACTTTCTCGTAAGTCCGATCACGGAGGCAGTGTGCGTCATCCTTGGGAAACTTATTTTCGTACGGCTAACCCCATTTTACAAGGCAGGGCATAGCAGGCTACTGGGACCCTCGAGCTGGTAGCTGTTGAGTAATTACTGTCTCGAGCCCTCACCGCCAACAAGGCAGAGAGTGTGTGGCGTGGCACCTGGAGGCGCTTATGGAGTCCTCTTCTTACACCGCCAACGGCGGCATCATCGTAATCCTGGTACTCTGTAGTACTAAAGGAAAACTCGGCCTCCCGTTCTCGGCCAATAATGCTCATGGTAAATAACCCCGCAGCATCCATTGGCCAATCATGTGACCCCACCAGCATTTCTGTCTGTAATATTCCGTACTCTGTACCCGTACTCGGATCCACACTTGCCTAAAATATCTCCAGCGGGTATTTGTAGAGTCCCTGCACCATGCACTGAACACTGAAATAGTCAGTAACCCCACTACCCCCGCGCGGTAGGTCACTTTCCAACCAAAAAAAAGCGAGAAAAGTTCCTACCCACTTTAGCTTGACCGAGACCGAAGGGAAAAAAAAAAACTTTTCTTAGCCTTTCCCCTCCTCCAACCTCTCCATTCTCATCCTCCGAAGTAGACGAGTCCTCTTTATTCCTCGAAGACTTCTCCTCATCATCTGTCTACTTCGAGTTGAAGTCAACAACCTCCCCTCTCGCAGTTCCATTCCAAAACAGCACCACCAGGCGAGGACGTACATGGGAAGCATCTGATTAACCCTGTCTCGTGATCTTATCGGCCCCGGCTCAACCCGCCGCCGCCGCCGCCGCCGCCATGGCCGACACCAAGGTCACCCCTCCGGCCTCTGCCCGCATCTTCGGCGCCGAAGATGAAGGCTACATGTGCCTCGAGCTCGAAGATGGCTCGGCCTTCCAGGGTTACAGCTTTGGAGCCCCCAAGACCATTGCTGGAGAGCTCGTCTTCCAGACTGGCATGGTGGGGTATACCGAGTCCGTGACCGACCCTTCCTACCGCGGGCAGATCCTCGTCCTCACCTTCCCCGAGGTCGGCAACTATGGCGTGCCCTCGCGGGACGCTGTCGATGAGCTCCTCGGCGATATGCAAGCCTACATGGAGTCCTCGAGCATCCACGTCGCTGGTCTCGTGGCCGCCTCGTACTCGGGCGAGGACTACTCACACTTCCTCGCAGAGTCCTCCCTCGGGGCTTGGCTCAAGCAGGAGGGAGTCCCCGCCATTTATGGCGTTGACACAAGGGCCTTGACGAAGCGAATTCGGACCAAGGGCGCCCTCCTTGGCAAACTGCGGTTACAAAAGAAGACTCTCGTCAACGGCACCGCCTCGGCGAACGGCCTCCCCACCACTGCCACTCCCGCCCTCACGCTGGATGATTTCGAAGAGATTGACTTCACAAAGCCCTATGAACACAACATTGTGGCCGAAGGTACAATTCCTATCTGCCCTTGTCTCCGCTGCCCTCCCTCCTCACGGCCCGGGCTAACGCTATGTCTGTAGTCTCCATCAAGTCTCCGAAACTGTATAAGCCCTCGCCCTCCGTCGCCCGAAAGCACCCCTCGGGACGTAATCTCCGTGTAATCTGCCTTGATGTTGGCATGAAGAACAACCAGCTGCGGTGCCTGCTAAAATATGGCGTCGAAGTCCTTGTGTGCCCATGGAACTTCGACGTTGCGAGCGAAGCCGCCGGTGAGTACGACGGCCTGTTCATCTCGAACGGCCCCGGTGACCCCGCCATCCTCGAGGTTACCGTGCAGAACATCAAGAAGGTGGTCGAGAGGTCCGCGGTTCCGGTCTTCGGAATCTGCCTAGGCCATCAGCTCCTGGCCCGATCCAGCGGCGCAACTACGGTGAAGATGAAGTTTGGAAACCGCGGCGCCAACATTCCCTGCACCAGCATGATCACGGGAAAATGCCACATCACTTCGCAGAACCACGGATATGCCGTTGATGCCACCACTCTGTCCGCGGACTGGAAGGAGCTCTTCATCAATGCCAACGATGGCAGCAACGAGGGAGTGATGTGCGTCAACAGGCCTTACTTCAGCGTCCAGTTCCATCCCGAAAGCACACCTGGACCCCGCGACACGGAGTTCCTCTTCGGTGTCTTCATTGACACCGTTGTCAGTTGTGTGGAGGATCCCGCGAAGCTCAAGGCCCCTGTCAAGTTCGCCGATGAAGATGTAACGGCCAACTTTTTCGCAGGAAACCCCCCCAAGAAGCACCCCCGCGTGTCCGTCAAGAAGGTCCTCATCCTTGGCAGTGGCGGTCTTAGCATCGGACAGGCCGGCGAGTTCGATTACTCGGGCAGTCAGGCTATCAAGGCTCTGAAGGAGGAAGGCATCTACACCGTCCTCATCAACCCCAACATCGCGACGATCCAGACCTCCAAGGGTCTCGCTGACAAGGTCTACTTCCTTCCCGTTAACGCCGACTTCGTGAGGAAGGTCATCCTCTTCGAGCGCCCGGATGCCATTTACGTTACCTTCGGTGGCCAGACGGCCCTCTCGGTTGGTATTCAGCTCAAGGATGAGTTCGAGGCGCTCGGCGTCAAGGTCCTCGGCACGCCCATTGACACTATCATCACGACGGAAGACCGCGAGCTCTTCGCGAGGAGCATGGATTCCATCGGCGAGAAGTGCGCGAAGTCGGCCTCGGCTAGCACCGTCGAGGAGGCCATGGAGGTCGTCAAGGATATCGGGTTCCCCGTCATCGTCCGCGCGGCCTATGCCCTTGGTGGCCTGGGCAGCGGGTTCGCGAACAACGAGGCCGAGCTCTTCGATCTCTGCAACGTGGCTCTTGCAGCCAGCCCCCAGGTCCTCATCGAACGAAGTATGAAGGGCTGGAAGGAGATCGAATACGAGGTTGTCCGTGATGCCGACGACAACTGTATCACCGTCTGCAACATGGAGAACTTCGACCCCCTCGGAATCCATACCGGTGACTCCATCGTCGTGGCGCCCTCTCAGACCCTCTCCGACGAGGACTACAACATGTTGAGGACCACAGCCATCAACGTCATTCGCCACCTCGGCGTCGTCGGAGAGTGCAACATCCAGTACGCTCTCAACCCCAACTCTCGCGAGTACTGCATCATTGAAGTCAACGCCCGGTTGTCCCGATCCTCGGCTCTGGCTTCGAAGGCTACTGGCTACCCCTTGGCATTCATTGCCGCCAAGCTCGGCCTAAATATCCCGCTCAAGGAAATCTCCAACGCCGTCACCAAGTCTACGTGTGCTTGTTTCGAGCCCTCGCTGGATTATGTCGTCGTCAAGATGCCTCGCTGGGACTTGAAGAAGTTCACCAGGGTTTCTACCCAACTTGGATCCTCCATGAAGAGTGTGGGCGAGGTCATGAGTATTGGCAGGTCGTTCGAGGAGGCCATCCAGAAGGCCATCCGGTCCATTGACTTCCATAACCTGGGCTTCGGCCAGACGGCCGCTCTCATGTCGATTGACGACGAGCTCCAGACGCCTTCGGATCAGCGACTCTTCGCCATCGCCAACGCCATGCACGCCGGCTACTCCGTCGACAAGATCTGGAGGCTCACGCAGATTGACAAGTGGTTCCTCCACAAGCTGAAGAGGCTCTCGAACTTCGAGATTGCGATGGAGAAGTTGACGGTCCCCGATATCCTCAAGGCCCCCGAGATTCTTCTCCAGGCCAAGCGCCTCGGTTTCTGCGACAGGCAGCTCGCCAAGTTCTGGAACTCCAACGAGATCGCCGTCCGGAGGATGAGGCTAGACGCCGGTGTCATGCCCTTCATCAAGCAGATCGACACCGTCGCCGCAGAGTTCCCGGCGTTCACAAACTACCTGTACACCACGTACAACGCGACCGAGAATGACGTCGATTTCGAGGATCACGGTGTCATGGTTCTTGGATCGGGTGTTTACCGTATCGGCTCCTCCGTCGAGTTCGACTGGTGCTCCGTTCGTGCCATCCGCACCCTCCGACAGTTGGGGTATAAAACGATCATGGTCAATGTAAGTATCAAGGGATCTTTTCTTAATGCCCCCAACACCCACCCCCGACCCTCTGTTGGGTCCCTACCTGGCCCCTCTGCTGGGTCCCTACCAGACCCCTCTGCTGGGTCACTGCCAGACCCCTCTACTGGGTTACTACTAGGTCCCTCTGTTGATCGCTCCTTCCCACTCCCACTCTCTGTTGGTCGCTACTTCCCACTCTCTGCTGCCCCCCCCCCTTTCCCTGCCTCGTTCCTGCCATCATGGCACCACCCCTCTTTTGCTGCTCCATCTTTTGTCTTTCTTCATCTGGTCTTCGTCTGTTTTTCGTCTGGTTTTCGTCTGGTTTTCGTCTGGTTTTCGTCTGTCCTTCATCCGTCTTTCGCCAATTTCCTTGCCCCTTTCTCCAGCATCGCCGAATCTCTCGCTCTGCCCGCTCTCCGAAAGTCTGGTTCTCGTCCTTTGCCGCATATTGCCCCGGCTATCTACTCCTCCTTGCTCGGAGTTTCCAAGTTTCGCCTTGCAATCTCTCGTTCTTTCACCGGGGTTTCAAGTCTCGCCCCCGCAACCTCTCGTTGTTTCACGGCCATTTCAATTCTCCCCCTCCGTCCTCACCTTTGCTCCAAAGATGGATGCCCTCCTTTCGCTCGTTTTGTCCCTCTGCTGGCTCTGTCTGGACAAGACTCCATTCTTGGAGAAGAACGTTCTTTTCGCCCAGTACTTCGACTCCCTCGACTCCGTTCAGGAGGCCGCCATCTCTGCTGGCCTTTGCTTCGCTCCGGGTTTACTTGACGTTCTCGAGTCCTCTACCCCTCCTCCTCTCGCCTGGTTTAAATCTCTGCCCACCACTTTCAGAGATCGCTGGGGCGTCTATCTTCTCGTTCTCGAGAAACCGGCCTCTCCCCTCCTCCTCTATATTGGCTCTGGAACCTCGCGCCAGGACCATGGGCTTTCCAGCCGTATGGCACATTACGACAAAAAGATTTCTCTGCCCCAGTATGTGGAATCCGCACTCGACGAGGGGTACAAGATCACCTCCAAGGGCGCCCTCTGCTGGGCTCCAATGCCCGGCTATCTGCATGTACCGATTGTCCGTCTTCTATTCATCCTCCTGGAGACCACCCTCGCCTACGCGTTCTGGACCATGAAGGCCAAGAATGGGGACTACGGAATGGGGTTCCTGTGCAAGTGGGATCGGAGTACTCTCGGGTATGAAGGCCTTTGCTCTCACCCTGCCTTGAACGAAGGAATCCGGGGCGACTTCGAGCTCTCTCCAGAGCAGCTCCAAGTTATCGAAGAGGAGCGGAAAGAGAAGTTTAAATTCCACCATAACAAGAACAATCAAAAATGGCACCAGAAGAAAATGGCCGAGGACCGCGAGGAGTACATCAGAAAATCCTCAGAACGAGTTGCGAAGTCCCGGGCAAACAACCCCGGACGCGACATCATCCGCCAAGCAGCCCGGCACGCCAAGGCCCTGGCCGAGGAGAAGCACCATTACGAGCGGTGCAACCTCTCGTTCACCACGCCGGGAATTCTCCAGGACCATCTGAAGAGTGCGAAACACGCCCGAAAGGCTAAGGAAGCAACCAACCCATTCATCTGCCGTCCTTGCAACTATGGCGTCGCGAACCAGTCAAATCTGACCCGCCACTACAAGACCGAGCGCCATCAGAAAAACGTGGAGCGATTTGCCAAGATGGCGGAGGAGGCCAAGATGGCCGACCTGGATGTTGCTGGCCCCTCTGGCCAGTCGGCCTTGGACGTGAACTAGCTGCGAAGTCGTGGTTTTTTTGGTCGCCATCCTTGCAGTCTCTTTACTGGACAGGCTGGGTGGCAGGGTCTGCTAGACCCCCGAGAATACTTCCATGTATTTTAGAGGTTAATTTAATCTCCTCGGGGGGCTTCATCCATTACCCATCTGGCCCAATTTTTTTTTTCTCGTTCGTAGAATTGTCGTCCATGTGGACCCACTTCTTTTTTCCTCAACCTCCACTCCGTCTCCCATCTCCCCCCTTCACCTCCAGCTCTTCCTGACTCTTCCTAACTCTCGATCAACGATGCTAACACGAACGGAGGTAAATCCAGAGACCGTGAGCACAGATTTCGACGAGGCGGATAGGCTGTACTTTGAGACGATCAGCATGGAGATGGTGCTCGATATCTACCAGCTCGAGGGTTGCGGGGGGGTTCTGGGTGCCATGGGCGGCCAGACACCCAACAACATCGCACTTCCTCTTTCACGTGCGGGCGTGCGAGTCCTGGGTACATCTCCCGAGATGATTGACTCTGCAGAGAACCGGTACAAGTTCTCGCGCATGCTCGACCGCATTGACGTCGACCAGCCGACGTGGAAGGAGCTTACGAGCTTCGAGGAGGCCAAGGAGTTCTGCACGAAAGTCAGCTATCCGGTGCTGGTTCGGCCGTCTTACGTGCTCTCCGGAGCGGCGATGAACACGGTGTACTCTGAGAAGGACCTGGAAAACTATCTTGCCCAGGCGGTTGAAGTCTCTCGCGACCACCCTGTGGTCATCACTAAGTACATCGAGAACGCGAAGGAGATCGAGATGGACGCCGTGGCCAAAGATGGAAGGGTCGTGTGCAAATACATCTCGGAGCATGTTGAGAATGCTGGTGTGCACTCTGGAGACGCGACCCTTATTCTGCCTCCTCAAGACTTGGAGCAGACAACCATCGATCGCATCGTCGAGGCCACGGAGAAGATTGCCGAGAACCTCAACATTACCGGCCCGCTCAACATCCAGTTCATCGCCAAGGACAACGACATCAAGGTCATCGAGTGTAACGTCCGGGCGTCGCGATCCTTCCCCTTCGTGTCCAAGGTGATGGGTGTCGACCTGATTGAAATCGCGACGAAGGCCATCATGGGGCAGCCCTTCATCGAGAACCCCCCCAGCGACATCCCGCCGAACTGCGTCGGTGTAAAGGTCCCGCAGTTCAGCTTCTCTCGCCTCTCTGGCGCCGATCCGGTGCTTGGCGTCGAGATGGCTTCGACTGGTGAGGTGGCGTGCTTCGGTACTGACAAGTACGAGGCGTATCTCAAGGCGCTGATGTCGACCGGGTTCAAGATCCCCAAGGAGAACATTCTCCTGTCCATTGGCTCCTACAAGGACAAGAAGGAGATGCTCCCCTCTGTCGAGAAGCTTCAGCGAATCGGTTACAAGCTCTTCGCCACCGCGGGGACGGCCGATTTCCTCCAGGAGCACGGAATTCCTGTCCAGTACCTCGAGGTCCTGCCAGACGAGCAGACCGACCAGAAGTCCGAGTTCTCGCTCACACAGCACCTGGCGAACAACATGATTGACCTGTACATCAACCTGCCGTCCAACAACCGGTACCGAAGGCCTGCCAACTACATAAGCAAGGGCTACCAGACGAGGAGGATGGCCGTGGACTATCAGGTCCCGCTGGTGACCAACGTGAAGAACGCCAAGATCCTCATTGAGGCCATCGCGCGCCAGTACGACCTTGAGATTCACAGCCGTGACTTCCACACGAGCCACCGCACCGTTGTTCTCCCCGGATTGGTTAACATCTCGTGCTTCGTTCCAGGGATCACCTCCCCTCGCCAGAACGACCTCCTCGAGGTTACTAAGGCTTCGGCGCTCGCTGGCTTCAGGATGGTTCGCGTCATGCCCCTTGGCCTGGAGGGTTCCATCACGGATGCCCTGTCGCTGAAGGTGGCGCAACAGAACGCAAAGGCCGGAGCGCACTGTGACTTCAACTTCTCGGTTGCGGCCACCACCGACAATGCGGACCAGATCAGCCATGTGACGGGCGAGGTGGGGTCTCTCTTCATCCCGTTCAACCATCTCTCGTGCAACATCAGCAAGGTCGCCACCGTTACTGCGCACTTCGACTCGTGGCCCCAGCATAAGCCGATCGTCACGGACGCGAAGCTGACCGACCTCGCTTCCATCCTGCTACTTGCTAGTCTCCATGACCGACGCATCCACGTGTCTTCGGTTACGACTAAGGAAGATATCCGCCTGATTGCGCTCAGCAAGGCCAAGGGGCTCAAGGTCACCTGCGATGTGTGCATCTACTCGCTGTACCTCTCGCAGGACGATTTCCCGGGCTGCGACAAGCTGCCGACGGCCGAAGACCAGCGCGCTCTGTGGGAGCACATGAGCACGATCGACGTGTTCGCCATCGGCAGTCTTCCCTACCAGCTCGCGGCGACGCAGGACTCCAAGGTTGACCCCTCGGTTGGCATTTCGGAGAGTCTTTCGCTCCTCTTGACCTCGGTCGCCGACGGCCAACTCACTATCGATGACATCAAGACGAAGCTGCACGATAACCCCGTTGAGATCTTTGAGCTTCACGAGCAAGCCAACTCTACGGTTGAGGTCGAGATCGATCGGCCATACCGCGTAGAAGCCGGCAAGACCTGGAGTCCGTTTGTTGGCAGGACTCTCAAGGGATGTGTCCAGAGGGTCACGTTCAACGGCAAGACCACCTTCCTTGACGGCGAGCTGCGCCAGACCCAGCCTCTGGGTCAGGACGTATCGTCCTACATCGCGCCGGCCCTGGCCGGGCTTCCCATGTCTCCTGCGATGAAGCCGTCGGCCCTACAACCGTTCGACTCGCCACTGGCGCCCCAGAAGGCTGCCTTTAGGCCCAAGGCGGCTGATGGCGCGAGCCCTCACGTCCCTGCGTCGGGCTTGCGGCCTTCGGCCTTCGAGGAGACCCCGATCGCCACGCAATTGCAGCCGACGCACATGGGTTCCTCGCTCTACCACCTGCTGTCCCAAGGAGTTGCGTTCAAGAATGCCCACGTGCTCTCTGTCAAGCAGTACAGCCGGGCTGACCTGCATCTTCTCTTCACTGTCGCTCACGAGATGCGCCTCGGCGTACAGCGCGAGGGTGTACTGAACGTTCTTAGGGGTCGGGTCCTCTGCACGCTGTTCTACGAGCCTTCGACTCGGACGTCGGCCTCGTTCGACGCCGCCATGCAGAGGCTCGGTGGACGGACGATCGCCATCGCCACTTCGCAGTCATCCGTCAACAAGGGCGAGACGCTGCAGGACACGCTGAGGACGCTGGGCTGCTACGGTGATGCCATTGTGCTCCGCCACCCTGAGGAGTCGAGCGTGGACGTGGTGCACAAGTACAGCTCGGTTCCCGTCATCAACGGCGGCAACGGAAGCAAGGAGCACCCGACACAGGCATTCCTTGACCTGTTCACCATCCGTGAGGAGAGGGGCACGGTCGAGGGCCTCACGATCACGTTCGTCGGTGACCTCCTCTACGGACGTACCGTGCACTCGCTCGTCTACCTGCTCCGGCACTACCAGGTGCGGATTCAGCTCGTGGCCCCTAAGGGTCTCTCGCTCCCGGCGGAGATCCGTGACCACCTGGTGAAGACGGGCCGTCTGCTCCGCGAGTCCGAGACGCTTACGGAGGAGATCCTGGCGGAGAGCGACGTGCTGTACTGCACGCGCATCCAGAAGGAGCGGTTCCCGTCGGAGGCGGACTATGAGAAGGTGAAGGGATCGTACCGCATCGACAACGCGACCCTGAAGCACGCCAAGCCGGACACTGTGGTGATGCACCCGCTGCCGAGGAACGAGGAGGTTGCGGAGGAGGTTGACTTTGATCAGCAGAGGGCCGCGTACTTCCGACAGGTAAGTCCTTCCCTACCCCTTCTAGCTCTGTTAAGTAGGAGTGGTGCTGACTTTTTTCTTCAGATGAGGTACGGCCTTTACTGCCGTATGGCCCTGCTTGCGTTGGTGATGGGTCCTTGAATGGGACAGCATCTCGATGTAGGAAGTGGCAATAACACAAATTGAAAATGGAGATGGGAGTTCTTTCTTTGTTTTCTTTTTGTTGACGGAAAAAAAATTGGTGAGCATACACGTGTGGTCGAAGCTATAGTTAGAGGTAGCTGTTTGCCCAGAGTTCCTTTCATATAGAGTGTAGCATCGTATAAGGGGGTACAGGTTTATCGTGGTGTTTTATGGTTTTATAGCATTTTCTGGGGTGTATGTTTTACGTATTAACGTCTGTGGACGGCGTTTATTTTGGATATTAGGGGAAGTTATTTCATTTTTTGGGCGTGTTTCTTTCCTATATGTATTTGTATGTATTTGTAGGTATACGTATGTAGTAATATAATTTATTTTCACCTGTATCCGTTATATCTGTTTGTCTTCTTCGTATCGAGTCTCGTACGAGTGAGTATATTTCACTTTCCCGTCTTGACCGTGTGTTTTTGAGTGTTATGGACGGTACGGATCGTCCCTTCCTTTCGTCGTCCCTAGTGCGGCGACGGAGAACTCCGTACCTGCCCGACTTTGCAATGATCGGGTCAGTGGCGTTTCTCTCAGGGTGGCGCGACTAACTCGTAAGAGCTATGTACCTACTCGGTCCAAGCCGAACACCGCCGTTTTTTCTTCTGTGGCACCACCACACTGAGCTTTGCCTTCTACATACTTCTAATACTTCTAAATTTATTTTTAGTACCTTGGTCTTCGAACATCATCGAAGCCTTTTAACCGCCAGCTCGTCCTTATATCTTCCCTTTCCCTCTCCCACCTTTAGAGCTCTCTTGTTCTCTCCTTGACTGAGTCAATTCTCTGTCTCTATCTGCCCCGCTTTACCCCGCCAAATCAGCAACATCTATTGTAACATTCAAGACCGTCTCCTGCCCCGCCACGCCACTTCTCCGACAAGACGAGACGAGACCGGCGGGTGTTGGTTCGAACGCTTAAGAGAATACGACACGTCTTATGAGGGTCGGCCTAATTTGCCGCACCGCCAGAGCTGTTAGGATGGCGCTCCATTCCGCCGACGAGAAGCTTATCTGTAAGGATCCCCCGCCCCTTCTTCCAGTTTACGCTAGCACCTTGTTCTCGAACGGCGGGAAGACACTGGTAATGATGAGTGAGTGAGCGGGAGAGAGAATGTGCGTGTAAGAGTGAGAGTGAGAATGAGAGGGAGCGTGAGAGTGAGAGTGGGATAGGGCGAGAGCGAGAGAGAGAGGGACAGAAGCAGAAACAGAAAAGGGGACAGAGCTAACCCGCGCAACAGTCGGCCCCTCAGAGGGCAAAGCCCCCCAATTCACCCTATCAACACTGCACGCCGCCTCCCTCCACCCCTCCTCCCCGATCCCCCAGTTCCACACCTGGTACACCCAGGCGCGCCACGCCGGCCTCCCCGCCCCGCAGACGTGCGTCCTCTCGACGGCCTCCCTCCCGTCCGGCCGCGTGTCCTCGCGCGTGGTCTACCTCAAGGAGCTCGACGCCTCGGGCCACTTCGTCGTCTACTCCAACTTCGGCACCTCGCGCAAGGCCTCCGACCTCGAGACCAACGACTACGTCTCCCTCGTCTTCTGGTGGGAGGCCCTGCAGAGGCAGGTCAGGGTCGAGGGCAGGGCCGAGAGGATGACCCCCGCCGAGAGCCAGGCCTACTTCGACACCAGGGACAGGGGGAGCCGCGTCGGCGCCTGGGCGAGCAGGCAGTCCACCACCCTCGAGCCCGCGGGCGGCGACGACGACGGGAGGGAGAAGCTGGAGGCGTGCGTAGCGGACGTCGAGGCACGCTTCGAGGGGACGGAGAAGATCCCCTGCCCCGAGTTCTGGGGCGGCCTGAGGATCGTGCCGGATAGGATCGAGTTCTGGCAGGGGAGGAAGAGTAGGCTGCACGACAGGTTCGTGTACGAGCGGCAGGGAACCGAGGAGGATGATAAGTGGGAACGGAAGAGGTTAAGCCCGTGAGGCCGCGAGAAAAAAAGGCATACCCCTGTTTCTCCAGACGTTTTGGTCACCACTTTTCCCCTTCCTTCCCCACTTTGGGTGGAACGGAATAATGCAGTTAGAATAGCATGCTTTATTGGAATGTAGACAAATGATTATCTATGCCATGAACAATACGAATACGAATACGAATGTGCAACACCCGGCCCATAATAACAAAACAGGAACGGAAAAAGAGACACGAAACCCTGCTCAGAGCTCATTGTTGCGGGCCTCGGTGGGGCCAAAGGTGTAAGCGGCCAGCTCGTACACGAAGCCGAGCGTCAGGCGCGCGTGCTGGAGCATGTGGTCGAAGTTGAGCGTGTCAATGGTGTCGCCGGTGCCGTGGATGTGAGGGCTCGAGAGGTCGAAGGAGGACTCAATCACGAAGGCCGAAGGGTAGCCCGCCTTGGACGCCGAGGCGTGGTCGGAGCAGGCGTAGCCGCACTTCGTCTCGACGTAGGGGATCTCGCAGTACTGTGCTCGGGTTAGCTCGGGGGCTTGTTTCTCGCGACAGGAGGGAAGAGGGAGAGGGGGTGGAGTGGAGTGCAGAGGAGAGGAGGTAGGGGGAAGGGGGGTGTGTTCTCACCGTATCAACAGTAGTCTTGATGAACGTCGTCAGGCCAGGGTCGACAAAGTCGACGATAACGCCCACGCTCTCCGGCTTGCCGGAGTCGATCGTCTTCTGCGAGTACCCCGTCATGTCCTGCTGCAGCATGGCCTTGACGTCCCTCGCCTGCTTCTCGTACTCCTTGAAGATGGCCTGGCTCCCGAGCAGGCCGCCCTCCTCGGCGCTGTACCAGTGGAACTCGATCGTGTTCTGGGCGCGGCCGGCCACGACGTCCTCGTCCTGCAGCAGGACCCTCAGGACCTCGAGGATCGTGACGGTGCCGCTGCCATCGTCGTCGGCGCCCGGCGCGGGCAGGACGCTGGGGAACCACAGGTTGATGCTGTCCTGGTGCGCGCCGATCACGACAGTGCTGTTAGTCCTACCGGGGATAGTCACGATGGTCGACGTCTGCGGCCACGGGTGCTCGAACTTGCGCACGGAGACGGTGTCCTCGGCGCCGGCGCCGGCGATGACCTCGCCGATGCGCCCGAAGAGCCAGTCGGAGGAGTCGCGGCCGTGGTCGGATTTGTAGTACCGCGTGTGGAAGCTCGTGAGCTTCTCGAGGTTCCGGTGCATCTCGTCCTTGGAGAGCGAGGGGATGAGCCCCTTGACGGCCTCCTGCTGCTGGCACTTGGCGGGGAACTCGACGGGGGCGCGGGCGTGGAGCTGCTTAGAGCCGAGGTCGGGGGTGTAGGTGAGGTCCATGAAGCGTTGGCCATCCTGGCGACGACTCGTTTAGCAAGGCAACAGTCCCGGAGTCGTCCTGTACTCTGGGAGTTTGCGGGGGTTAACTCACTCGACGCAGCTCCCACTTCTCCTCCTCCGTCACCCAGCGCGTCTTACCGGGCGCGAGCTCGATGAGGTATGACTCGGCCTCGGCCTTGTTGGGGTAGAGCACGACATTGCCGGCGTCGTTCTTATCGGCGAAGCGCGCGCTGACGGCTGGTAGGGTGGCCGCGAGCACGGCGGCGGCGGCGGCTGAGAACTTCATTCTTTTTTGTATTACGAGATTTTATGTATGGAATGGAGTTTTGGGGTTAAGCGGAAGTGATTTGGGTGTGGTGGGAGAGGTGGAGGGAGCTTAGTTGAATGGGGAGGTGTGACGGGAGTCACGGGGGTGTTTCGGATGACGTGCCTGGGTGGGCGGGGGCCTGGTGCCTGCCAGCGTTCCTGCCTCATGTTCGGACTTAACACCTGGTGCGGCGTTAAGAGGACCCACAGAAGGTACAGTGTCCAGAAGTCGCCAGCTGTAGAGGCCCGGCACCCCACAGAACATACCATCAGCACCTTGGCGTACGCCGATAATACCCGCCCGCCCTTCATCAAGGCAGTTAATGGTAGGCTGTATTAGAACTCGCAATATCAAGATTAAAATATGGGTAAGAGACGAAAATCCTGATTTCCCCATTCCTAACTCCAACGCCGTAGATATTCCATGTAGACCCGCGCCTACTTTTACTAGAAGAGTCGTCATCTTCGGTAGCTCCTTGGAGATGAGGAGCCCTCTAAGCCCCATTTTTTTTTTCGCCATGATCCCTTCTCCCTCCCTCTATACTCGTACAATTATATCAGCTCGCGCCGGCCAACTAAACAGCCCCCCTAGGCCAGCCATCGTAAATCATCCAACTCCTGAGGTTTCTTCCATCGAGTTATCTTGTCCCTACGACGGCTGGCCTCCACTCGCGGACTTCTCGCCCGTCACGCAGAACTTTGTAATCCACGGGTGCTCCTGAACCTGGTCCAGGGGTAACCTCTTGGTAGGATCGACGACAAGCAGCTTAACAGTCTCCGTTAGCCAAACACTCACTCAGCTCCCTATCGTAGAACAAGAGGAACGCCAGCGAAACTTACCTTCTTGATCAGGTCCTTCGCCTCGTCGCTAACGAACGCCGGGACCGTCATATCCCCCTTCACGATCCTCGCGTACGTCTTCGCGTCCTCGTCCTCGAACGGGGCGTGGCCAACCAGGAACTCGTACGTCAGGACCCCTAGAGCCCATAGGTCGATCTTCTCGTCGTAGTGCCTATCCGCCCTCTTGGGGTCGATCATCTCGGGGGGCAGGTAGTCCAGGGTTCCGCACATCGTACGCCTGCGGCTGCCGGGCGCGTGCACGCTCCACCCGAAGTCCGATATCTTGAGCTCCCCGTACATGCCCACCAGGATGTTCTCGGGCTTGATGTCCCGGTGTATGACGTGCTTGCGGTGCAGGTACCGCAGGGCGCTGGCCATCTGCGCGACGTAGTGCGCCGCCTTCCGCTCCGTGAAGCGACCCTGCTTCTGCAGGTGCTTGTACAGCTCCCCGCGCCCGGCGTACTCGAGGATCAGGAAGATGCGTTTGCTGTCGTGGAAGTGACCGTACAGGTTTAGGATGCCCGGGTGGCGCAGGTTGCTCTGGATCTCGATCTCGCGCCCCACCTGCTTCTGGATGCTCTCCACCTGCAGCTCGGCCTTGTACAGCACCTTCAGGGCGCAGACGAAGCCGCTGGACCGTTCTCGCGCCAGGTAGACCCGTCCGAACTTGCCCTTGCCGAGGGGGCGGCCGATCTCGAACATTCCGAGCTGGAGCTGCCTAGGGAGCGGGGGCGCGGCTCGCTCGGCGACTTTACTCTCGTCGTGGTTCCTCTCGCGGGGTGTCGTCGATGATGGACGGGGGAGGGTCTTTCTCGCTGGCGGAGGGGCTCGGGCTTCTGCTAGAGCGGCGGCCACTTTGGAGGGGCCGGTGGTGTTGGTGGCTGCCCCGCCTTTGCCCTGTTGTGTTCGGGGAGCATCTTTGAGCGCGGCCAGTCGACTAGGGCTGAGGGGTAGATGTGAAGTCCTGGCTACAACCTATTCTCGATCGTCAATTGTGCCCCGGAAGCGCCGTCAGGGAAGGGAGGTTCTCCCGGGCCTACCTTGTTCTTCAGGGGGGGCCTGGCCAGGTCACCTTTGTCATTCTCGCCCTTGAAGGAGAGCTGCTCGAAACGAGCCTCGAGTGTGGAGGTCGCCATATTATATTCATTGTCCAACATTAGCTAGGGGAGAGGAGCGCATAAACATGACGGTGTTTGAAATATGCGGGAGCTGGTTTTGGCGGATGTCCGGAGTTCACAGGGTGAGGTCATCGGGGTCAAGCAAAGGATTGACGTGTCGGTTACTGGTGTCTTAATGACTCTGGTTGCGCGGGGCAACCGTCTACATCGCCAAGTGATGCGTCCGCCCGTTCCGCTCAGCTTCGCGGCCAGCCAGAGGCTCACCAATTCATGCTAATCTAGCTGCTACTAAAAACTGTCTTAGTTGACTCCGGCTTAACTAGGGGCGTTGTTCAAGAGAGGGGATGGAGATGGAAGAAAGCTTTACGCAACGCGACATCGTATATTCTAGCTCAGTCTAAATGTGGTGGTAGCAGTAGTGGAGATGGGCATACAACATCACCAGCGAATAAAAAGCTAATGGGTGGGCCTGCCCCAAGTAATGTCTCGGGAAGCTCCGATGCATGTGCTAACGCATTAGCTAAGCGATAGTGGGGCCGCGTTTCCTATGTACTCCGTACTGGCGAATGCGAATGCGAGTGCGAGCAAGTGTACTGTGGATGCGAGTGCGGGTGAGTGTGGGCAAGTACGCGTTGGGAACACGCAACCCGCGAACCGCAAAAGGGAAAAATGGTGCATCTTCGTCATCAACGAAGTAGACCCCAGCAGCGAAGAGCCAACCACGGGCCCCCCGCTGGCGTAGCTGGCGATCCTCTAATCCTCTCATACCCTAATCCCGAATAATGCTCTCTTGAGCTGTAGGACAGATGTGGTCCGGGTCCCTTCTTATGTTCCGTTTACAGCAGGCTATATTAAGTCGACCGTCAGAATCCGGCCTATCATGATGCTTGCCAAGGTGCCACGGCCACAGCCAAGACAATGTGCTGTGATTCTCCGACTCCCAGCATGTCCTCTCCGGTGTGGTGGCGGGATACGCATGAAGGGAAGGACGGGAAATACCTGTACAGAGTGAGGAGTAACATGAATTGAAGCTTGGATGTCTTCCCTATATAAGTCGGTCGCCCTCCACTCCTCGTACTCCTGGGGATGAGACCGTCACTTATTCCCTCTCCTCATCTCACATCCCCTCTACTATCTACTTGTACGAGTGATCAAGGCCTTCCAATATGGACGCCCGAAATTCCAATAATGGCCGGCGTCGCGATAGCGGGCCGTTGGATCCGGTAATACGGGGCATCGCGGCGGGAATCGGGCTTGCCTCGGAGAGCATAAAACACCGAAAGGAGAAGAAGAGAGCGGCCAGGGCCGCAGAGGGCCAGGGGGCGGAGGATTCCACACGGCGGTCCGGACCAACAGAACCTGGTCACGACACTTACTTCGAGCTCGAGGGGTCCATCCCCTTGCAGCTTGATGATGCTAGCCGGGCTTTGGACGACGCACAGAGCAAGATATCAGTCGAGCGGGACTCCTACGCCGCCGCCGCCCTAGGGCGAGAAGTCGGCACCCCAGTCGAAGAGACGGACTCCGCCGAGACGAAGGAGACGCATTCCAAGAAGCTCGCGGACGGCTTCATCGCACGACACCCCACGCCAGACACCAACGCCGTCCCACGCGAGCCCCTAGCGCTACCCGTCGTCATCACTCAGCGTCGTCCGAAGACCCGGACTCGAGGCTTCGTCATGGCCTACGCCCCCGTCCTGGAAGCCGCCGGGATCGACCAGCCCACCTTCCTCGACTTCATCTCCCGCCTCAACAAGGCCGTGGAGCCCAACCCCTTTATCCAGGCTATCAACTTGGCTGGCTTGACGGGACAGGCCGTCCCCGAGCCGTTCATGATGCTGTGCGGCCTGGCGGCGAAGATGGTGGCCGATGCGGCCGCCGAGGTACACAGCCGCGGGAAGACCAACATCTTCCTGGACAGGCTGAACCAACAGTTCTTCAAGCCGCGCGGCCTTGTCGCGCTGGTCATGACCTGGAAGCCGGAGAGCACGTCGAGGCTCACGGAGGTGTACATGGACAACGGGGTGCAGGACGGGATCAGCTCCGCGGCCCGCGGTACGTCAGGGATGATCTCCAAGGTGGCAGACAGGTTGAAGGCGTCGTCAGCCGAGAGCAGCTTCGAGTGGCCCGAGACCGCGCCGCTGGTGTTCCCCTCGCTGGATGAGCTGGCGAGCCCGGTGTCTCCCGCGGAAGGCGGTGCTGCGCAGAAGAAGCAGAACTCGTTCAAGCGGGGCGAGAAGTTCGTCGACGGCTATATGGACCGCAGGGCACAGGCCAAGTGGTCCGGACAGGCCCCGGATAGTAACATGGCGAATGCGATGCCCAAGCCGGAGTTCAAGTCAAGATATGCCGACCCGAATCATGCAGCCAGCAGCGGAGACCTAGTGGCGCTGTTGACGGGCGGGGCCTTTCAATCGTCTACTCTCGGAGACGGGTTTGGGGGTGTGGGAGGTGGATTCGGTGGACTCGGAGGTGGGAGAAGTGGGAAAGGCGACAAAGGGAAGAAAGATGGGAAAGATAAAAAAGAAGGGAAACATAAGAAGGAAGGGAAAGAAAAGAAGGAAGGGAAAGAAAAGAAGGAAGGGAAAGAAAAGAAGGAAGGGAAAGAGAAGAAAGAAGGTAAAGACGGGAAAGATGGGAAAGATGGGAAAGGAGGGAAAGATGGGAAAGGAGGTAAAGGCGAGAAAGGTGGAAAGGGTGAGAAAGATAGGGAAGACGGTGGGGATAAGTCCGGAGGTGAAGGAGTCGAATCCGGAGACGGGCCAGTTGGCATTGACAGTAAACATGTCGGTAGAGACGGTGGAGATAACATACGAGGAGGAGGGAAAGATCCCAGGCCCGACCTCTTGATCGGCGGTGTCAAGAATTTCCTGCAACAGGTAAGCTCACAGATTGAAAAGATCGGACGGCCCACGATCCAACGTCCCCATGAAGGAGGTTTCCTAACAAGGCACCCTAGGACGTGCTCTATCTTATGATCGTCAACCTGCCTTCAGAGGAACAGCTGGCTGCTGCGGGCGCAAGACTGGCTGCAGGACGCTGAGAGCGGCTGTCACGACAGAAGAAGAAAGTTGGATGATTAATAACAGAGGGACAAGCGAGGTGTTAGGGACACCATATTGTTGCTGCTCGCTGTGGTTATCGGGGAGAAGACGAACATCTCGCCAATTGTGGGAATAATATATGCTTGGGAAGACTTGTTGCACGGGAATATCAAGGCTCCGTAGACTTAGACGGTTCATTCTCAAGAAGGACATTTTATCCATGTTGTATCTCTATGTGACGCTAACCCCAGGGCAGCAAACCCCGTGCCACTCTCCAATGACCCGCTATGGCAGCCCAAGATTAATGCCAGCCATGCAAAACGCTAGGAACCCATCTCTAGATATCATATGCCACGTCACCTTCACACCCACCCACCAACTTCGCCATATATACGAACGCACCCCCGCTCCCCATTCCCCCCACTACATGCTATCCTCCATCCTCCGACTCCGGACCTTGGCCCAGTCGTCCTTCTCCTTCTTCCCGCCGTCCCTCTCCAGCCCCATCCCCCTCTCGACCCACTGCTTGCTCCCCATCTCCGCCAGCCGCGACAGCGCCCTCGCGAACGCAAACGCCTCCTCCTCGCCCGTGAAGAGCGGCGACGCCTTCAGCAGCTCGGCGTTCTCGCCCACGTCCTCCAGCACGCTGCCCACCTCGACCCCTCCCGCGCCCGCCATCGCCTCGGCCATCTCCTCCCTGGACACGAAGAGCTCGGTCAGCGGCTTCTCGGTCGTGAGCACCAGCTTCGCCTGGCGCTCGTAGACGGCGTCGACGAAGGTGATGAAGCGGCGCGCGAGGTCGCGCTCGCGGAACGTCATCCCGGGGACGTCGGTGACGACGAAGGCGTTGTAGCTCCGCATGAGCTCGAGGTAGTCGGCCGCCGAGGTGGGCTGGCGGATGAGCTCGTCGAAGGTGAACCACGCGCAGGAGCCGCTCACGCGCGGGATGTAGATCTTGCGCCCCCACACCGTCTGCACCTCCGGGTGGGGCTCGGGCGACTCCGGGTCGCCGAGGAAGCGGAACCACTTCTCCGCGTGCGAGGCCGCGTGCGCGTCGAGCGGCGTGTGGTAGACGCCCGAGGGCGGGCGCGGGATCTTGCGGTAGTCGGTCGGGGAGTCGAGGTTTATCACGTGGAGCCGGGACTTGAGGAGGTGGATGGCGGGGATGAAGGACTCGCGCTGGACGCCGTTCCTGTAGAGTTCGTCCGGGTGGCGGTTCGAAGTCGTCACGAGGACCACGCCGTGGGACATGAGGGCCTCGAGGAGTCTGGAGACGGACACGGTGAGTTAGTCGGGGGAGACCACTAGGATTTTGGGAAGGGGGGAAAAGAGGGGCAGGAAGGGGGGAGTATGAAAGAAAGGTGGGCCGTACCTCCTCAGGATCATGGCGTCCGCGACGTCGGTACACTGAAACTCGTCAAAGCACAGCACGTTCGCCTGCGAGGCAATGTCCGCCGCCACGAACGGCACCGGGTCGATGTCGATGCCGTGCTCCATCTTCAGCTTGTGAGACCTCCGGTGCACGTCCTGCATGAAGTTGTGGAAGTGTATCCTCGTCTTGGTCTTGACCGTGCTGGGCAGCGTGTCGTAGAACAGGTCCATCAGCATCGTCTTGCCGCTGCCGACGTCGCCGTACAGGTACAGGCCGCGGGGCAGGTCGGCCGGGATCTCGCCGATGGCGCCTCCCGCGCTGCCGCCCCCGAAGAGCGACCCGAAGAGCGACTTCTTGGGCTTCAGCGAGTCAGGGGTCGGGCGCACGACCGGGCGGGCGTGGTAGTTTAATAGCTCGTCGTGGAGGTGTTGTAGGCTCTGGATAATTCCTAGGTTTGGGTTTAACCAGTGTTAGGCGGGTGCGCCACGGCAAAGGTAAGAGGCGTCTGGGGGTGTTGGGACTCACCTCGCTGGTGCTCATCGTTTTTCAGCGCGCCACTCTCTACCCTGGCGTCATACTCCTGTATGGGTCCGTGGTCGTCCAGGTCCGGGTTTGCTATACGTCGTCGTGAGCCTTTCTGGGTCTACGGTTCGGGGCGGGGTACAGGTGGGCAGTAGGAAGCCCCTCTTTTCCCCTGGCACGAAGATATACACCACTTACCAATCTCTACTGTGGACGACGCAACCGTTGTCGCGCGTCTTATGCCCGTCATACGCTTGGCACACGCCGTGCTCTGCAACAACGTCCTCCTACATCGGATCTGTTGCAGCGCGGATGCGCGCTGGCCCGCTCGGCTAGGGAGAGTGCAGAATCGCTGCCGCTGCTGAGGGTTCCGAGGGACAAGGGCACGAGGTCGTGCAGCTGCGCGCAGGCGCATGAAGGGAGCGCGCATGTCTTCCCGGGGAGGGCGCACGGCGGAAGGGTGCTCGCGGAGTCAACAGCGGCGGTTGTACGCTTCCTGCGGGGTTGATCCAGCGGCGCTGGTCGCGTGCTCGCTTGTAGGCAAAAGAGGGAAAAAAAATCGGGAGACCTCGGGCCTCGGGCCGGAGAGGAGAGAGAAGTGGGTATGAGGGTAATAAATACGAATTGTGTCCCAGGGGCGGCGCGATTGAGAGCGAGGTATGTGTATGTGAGGTTGAGAAAAGAATAAAGCAGTGGGTATACAAAAAGAAGGTTCACCTGCCGGCCGGTTTCTAGAGGAAGTTCACTTTCCGCCGTTCGGCGTAAGGTTCGGCTTTGGCTACCGACGATGGCGTCACATGGCGGGTTACAGTTAGTAATTATTAGTCAGTCCCGTGCCTGCTCCTGACTCTAAGAAAAACGGATCCAAGATGTGCACCAAGTTGGGCATGATTCCGTATGGATACCGAGATTTTGCCGAGGAGTATCTGCTGGTTCCTCTTAAACGCCAAGGCCTTTCTACTTGTATTCGGTATCTAACAAAGTATTGTATACGAGCCTGGTGAAAATAGAGAGGGGGAAAGTGGTTAGATGGGGGTCATATCAATAAATGCTATGTACAATTCAATTCCCGATGGCCCGATACCCGAAAACAACCCGCATCCTGTCCGTCTCAGTCAAAAACGCCCGTCGGCCGTCCCGCCGATCCCACCTACACCCGATCGATCCTCCGGCAACCCCACATAACCCCACATTCTATTGCTACTCCTTCGTACTTACATTATAATGTCTGGCGTCCCCGTAGGCAGCTGCTAACAACAGTCGACAGTCCAGCCGACATCCCATGATCTACTAATACATCTCCATCCTCATCCATACACACACACACACAACATCCCGATTCTCCTCCTCCACCCGTTCACTCAAGTTACGCCAACAGCAACGCGAGGCCCAGAGCCGCCGCGAACCCGACAGTCGGCGCCCGAACTAGCGCCCCGGCACTCCCCGAACCGTCAGTCTCCTCCGATCCCGCTGCGACGTCCGCGCCCGTAACCACAGGACCGGTGGAGGTCCCCGTAGGTGGAGGGTCGACTACGCTAGGGTTCGTCGTAAAACCGCCCGTGGCCGTGGCCGTGCCCGAGGCCCCATCCGCATCGGTCTTTGTAGAACTGCCGTTGCCAGCGAGGTTGGGGTTGTCGATGAGGGCCCCGCCGAAGGGGGCGGCGCGCGCTGGCTCGACGGCCTTCTGCTGTCCCAGTTCGGAGACGAGGGCGAAATATGCCTGGCCGGATGCTTCCTTGGTCGGGTTGACGATACCATACATTCCCGTCGCGCAGTGGGTGCCCTAGATTGGCCCGTGTTAAAAATGGACAACGAAACATCCCTGCTAAAAGCCTGGGTGGGCGACCAGAATGCATACCTGTGTGCAGTAGAACGCGATGGGATCCTTGTTTTCTATTAGGATCTTAAAAACCTTGTCCTATTGTATACCATTAGCCAGGGAGAAAATAGAGCGCAAGGAAAAGGAAGACAAAATGCCCATCACTTACACCCTCTCCCTCCTCTACGGGGATGTACCCGGAGAAGAAACCGCCGCTGTGAGGCGGGGCGCAGGCCTTGGAGAAGCTACCCTGCGCGACGCTGTGGTTCTTGGGGCCGAAGTGGAACTCGACGTAGTCGCCTACCTCGGCGAAGACGATGTTTGGCGAGAATTGGAACGAGGGCTTCGAGAGAGTCTTGACGACGAAAACTTCCGCGCTGACCTTTGTCGCGGCGGTGATTCCGAGGACGGCGAGGGAAGTGGAGAGCTTCATGTTGAGGTGACGGGTCTATAAGGCTTTCTCTTTTTTTTCTCTCGTCTTTCTGCTCTGCTGGGTTTTGCTCGGAATCCGGTTCCTGGCGATCTTGAGGGAGTAAAGGGAGTATTAAAAATAAAAAAGATGGTATAATTTGCGAAATAGCGAAAGAAAAAAAATACCTAGACAAGATCAAACAAGGTCGGGAATCTGGGCAAATTCCTTTTATATACACATTTCCAAGAGTGCCTCCTCCCATTCCATCCCATCTAACGCCTACCCTCTGCCTATTCCTCTCGAGCCATAAATAGAACGCGCGCGTGAGCCTTATTCCCTTGACCCCAGCTCCGACCTCCCACCCCGACCTCCCACCTGGCCCCCTTCTGTTTCGGAAATCGCAGGTAGCGAATGACGAGCGCCTGCCAAGCACGGAACAGCCCCTACCTTAATTCGTGTCCATTCTTATCTCGGCGCCACTAAGCCCCAAAAAATAAAATAAAAACCATTTCCAGGCTTCCACCATTGTTTCTATGTTCGGGTGGATTCCAGCCGGGTGGCTGAGGGTTCGCCGAAAACGCTGCCAAGTGCTAAGCGCCGGGGTCGGCAGCTCGGGCGCTTGACCCGATCCGGCGACCAACCGGAGCCGAGAGCGCCGGGCGGGCTGTGTGGGCATGAAACGGTCGGGGGGAGGCCGGGCCCCCTGGGCCTGAGCTTAATCCGCCACAATAAATGGTTTGCTTGGGTGCATCCATGAATAATTAGACAGCCGTGATGCTTTTCATGGCGCTTCACGAGTTAGTTGGGAATTGGGCAAGGATAGAGAATTCTGGAATGGGGTCACCATTCTCTCTTTTTCCCCGTGTCTTTTCTTTCCTTCCTTCGCCCTATTCCTTTTTCGTACACTTGAAACAAAAGATGATGTACGAAACAAAGAGTCCGTGCTATATTATGGCAAGGCTGTGTTTTCCTCAGTCCATAGACTGCCCCCCTTGTAATCTCGGATCAGTGTATCGGCGACAACGAAGAGCTTCGGGCGCCCTCTTCTGGGGGTAGGAATAGACTGGCATGCCTAGCTCGAACCTCAATGCTTTCCCACCGCGACACGAGGGGAAACGAAATAAAATATCGGGGTTGAATCTTGGCTGTAGCCCGTTCTTGTTCTCTCTTTTTTTCCTTTTGTTCTGGCGGGACCGACGACAAGTAAATACCTCGTTGTTTGTGCCGGTTATTTCTTTGGAGGTTCATCAAGGAGGGAGGAAGGCCGTTGCAACCTCGCCCAGACCCAGCCTTTACTGCTCCTCGCGACTAGAACAATGGCTTTTACGCAAAGTATAATCACCTTGTGACTGCCTAGAAGTCGGGCCAAGAAAGAGAGACTTTATGAGTCAATGGAGGCCGTTCCCTCGCAAGAACTCTTTATCACGGGTTTTGACTTGTACATAGAGCTAAACACCCTATCATACTTATATCCGAATGCCCGCGCCCGCTTATCCCCAGATATCGGTTAACACTGATAGTATTTTAGATAATCTCGCTCAACATGCCTCGAGCAGCCGGGTTGGACCTGGCGAGCCTAGCGGCCTCGCCTTCACGAACCGTCCCGGCCGGTAACAGTCATCGCAGTCTCTCGTGTCCCCCTCCCTCATCCCCCTCCCCACCGCCATCGAACCCTCTCGAGGTGCCCCCTTTGCCACCGCGCTCACGCGCCCGGAGCCGTGTCCGAGCCGAGTACCAGCCATGGGTGCCCAGCAGTGACAGCGAAGCAGAAACGGGTAGCAGCGGAGCACCAGGCGAAGACTCGGAGGAAGTGGGCTGGGGCCCGGAGGAGTCCTCCAGCGGTTGGGAAACTGACAGCGCCGCAGAACCCGCCGACGAGCCCGACATCAACGCGGTCTTCTCCCGAGCCTCGACCCCGTCGTCCATATCGCCCAGCTTCATCCGCCCCGTCACGGCCGGCTGGATCAGGGCGGACCGGAAGTACGCCGACGACGAGACCTTCATCCCGCTCCCGATGATAACCTTCCTCGTCGACAAGCCAGACAACCTCCGGTGCCAGATCTGCAAGGAATCGAAGCTCACCCTCCTCGACCCCAACCTCGACGTCTCGGACAGCATGCCGTGGGCCCTGCCGTGTGGTCACCTGGCCGGCGCCCTGTGCATGGCGAAGTATCTCATCCGCTCCTGCGCCCAGGGGACGTGGGCCTGCCCCTTCTGCAGGTATGAGTTGGTACATCGTACCTGCCGCCACAGGGTCGTGGAGAAGGTAATCGCCTGGCAGTCGATCTTCGATATGCCCCAATCGGTGCCGTGCGGGGGCACCGTCCATGGCCTGTGCGTCGAGTGTAGAGTAGTTGAGAGGCTGGAGGATGAGACGGCCCATAATAATATGGCTGGGCGGGCCTTTGTGACGCTGGTGGGGGAGCATCTCCACATCGGGACAGGGAAGTCCGCGGATCGGGTAGTTGCGATGAAGAACCATCTAGAGGCTGGGTTGAGGGCGTTGTCGGATGATGTTAGGGAAATTAGGAGGAGTTGGTAGGTTGGTAGCCCCTAGATAGGAAAGACCCCCACCTCCGCAAGCACGGAGTAAAGAGCCATAGCTATCTCGTGGCGGCCGGTGTTACTCGATTCCTAGCCGGCCGTCTGCCGATTTAATGAGCATCTCGCGATACTTCTCTAGACTTAATCCAATCATGTTGATGAACCGCCACTGCGTGTTTCCCTTGAAGAGGCGAGCCCATATTTTCAAGACAGCCAGGCCAAGACTCCCCGGATCGGACCGGAACTCGGGCTCGTCATCTTCAAAGTCCACAGCAGCCCAAGCCTCTTCAACAATGCACCGAACCCAGCGAAGGATACGGTCCTCGCTATCTAAGCGAATAACACAAAAGTCAGTACGCGTGAAAGGAGGGGATGGGAAAAACCTTTGGAAGGCAAAAAAGGGGGTTACGTACCGCTAAGCTGAGCGGCGCCTCCCCGGCCCACGAGCGAGAAGAGCCACTTGCTCAAGAGGACGGCACACTCCAGCCCCGAGAGCGAGTGTCTCACGCTCCAGAAAAAAGCCTGGCTGCGGGCCACGCGGTCAAGTCCCAGTCGCACGGGTATGCTGAGCGCGTGGACGGCATAGAGTAGGGCTGAGATGACCCCGTCGCAATGCTGGACGCCGGGGCACCGGTATAGCGCTTTCGCGACGCGCACGGGGTCGCGCGTCTCTAGGAGTCGGTAGGGCCCAATGTCGAGGTAGATCCTCACGTAGGCAAGGCCGAGGAGGGCGCTAGAGGTGAACGGGATCGGTCCGTTCTCGTTGTTCGGGTCGAGGCTGGACTCGGGCGCCTGCTGCCAGCCTGAGGTCCACGAGCGAAGACCCCGCCTAGTTTCGCAGGGAAGCGTGTTAGTGGGGGTGCGTAAACTGGACATTCGCCTACTGATAGTAATGACTTACTCTAGTTTCTCTACCTCATCTTCGGGTAGTGATGCGGACTGGTCCGTGAATGGAAGGGAGAGGTCGCGCACGATATATATCCTTTGCAGTAAGCCATGTAGGAGGACGTAATTCCCTAACGGCGTGGGTATCGGGTCTAATGGTGCCGTGCTATCAAAATTTCGAAGTAGTAGCGAGAGTGCGTCCTGGAAGAGCAGCTGTTCCTTCCGAATCTCTCGTCCTGCAGTCTGCCAATGAGCCGCCGTCGGCGCCCTCCATTCTCCCGTAGAGCAGGGAAGTCTTAGGCGTATCTCATTGCTTCTGAGGACCGGGTAGATATTGTACGCCACGCTGTGGATATGTAGGAACGAGAAGGCGATGAGTTTTGCCCGCCGGGTTGACTCCTGCCGTACCCACGCGAGCCATTCGGCATGGGGCTCCATGTCTGAGGCCACACTCTCGTCCGGTTCAGGCTCTTCTTCCAGTCCTATGTCCCGCAGCACCTGTACAAGCAGACTTTGAAGTGCGAAGGCCTCGCGGAGCAGAACCTCTTTTGGCTCCCAAGTGGCATAGCCCATGAGAACAATCAATGTTCGTACCGAATCCATGACCTCCCATTTCCTCGGGCCCCTTTCGAGGCCAGAAAGTATGTTCCGGGGGGATGACCGGTTATCCGGAGGCCTATTCAGCGACCCGAGATTGAGGAATGCATTTGTCTCGCAGCCAGACTTGCCAGCTTCCTGGCGTAGGCGCTCCATCAAAATTGCTTTGCCGGCGTAGAAGAGCCGCTCTGAATTCCGGTGCTCGAAGCAGTATTGCGCACCAACTGCGGAAAGCGCCAGTACAAGCTCCAGCGGCGCTTCGCTTACACGCCAGGTATGGTGGATAAAGACCATGTGAGAGTGGAAGCCCTCGAAGAAAGAGGTGAGGTATCTAGTGAGCGTATGGCGGGAGGGAAGCTTGAAATCCGGGCCGACGACATCCCGGGATGCCTCCAGGGCTATATTCAACTCTTCTCTCTGGTCATCAGTTACTCTACATCCTATCTCAATAGGACGACGAGCTTGGAATCCAAAGTTCCGATATTAGCATGTTTCCGTTACAGCCGTATACTTTTTAAACATTGGATCACATACCGCGCTCGGTCAAGTTTGCTGGTATCCGGTTCGCCTCGGGGGCCGAGGGCAGCCATGAGCTAAACGGCGTTCCTGGACGAGAAGTACTAGGCCTGCCAGGTGGCGTCCCGGCAGTGGTTCCGGAATCCTGCTGGGGCGGGTCAAGAAGTTCATAGTCTCGTTCAGGTGGGTGGAAGTAGGGGCTCCATTCCGCCGGCAGGCCAATGCCATCCAAGAAACTCGCAAACTCTTTAAATTGATCGCACCCTGTGATATCTTGCTCTATCATGAGAGTGTTAGTGACCGAACACCTAGTGGTTTTTTGAAGAGCATACACTCACCACTCTCGAAGAGCTGTGGCGAAAGAAGCTCCTGGTGATGCGGTTGAGGTTCTTCCCCTTGACCTCGCCCAACGCAATGGGAGTTATTAGCGACGTTGGTCTGGCCGGACGTCTGTGGCTGCTGGGCCGTCCAATGGCCAACACTCATGCTAGGGAGTGAAACAGCAGGTGCAGTGGCCGCCAGGTCTGAGTCGCAGGGGCTCTGCCCTACCCCGGCGGTCAGCGAGGGTAAGCAACGGTCGAGGGGGCCGTCATGCACGCCAATACGCTCATGACGAGTCAAAAGGTCCCTGCGGGTGAAAGCAGCCCCACACCTGCAAAGGAATGGCTTCTCCTTCGTGTCTGGAGGTGCCAGTCAGTTATGGCTACTCTACTAAGCCCGGGGTAAAGCAACATTGCCAAGCTACAGCTACTCGTACTCGCAGTACGCCAAGGACAAGAAGGAGAGGGGTTAGATTTGGTGGGGATCAATCTGGGGAAGCTTGGCTCAGGTGGACACAAGTCAGGGTAGACGGACGGATTCTAACATGGCGTTCTAGATGCTCAGTGCGCTTGAAGGTCCTCCCACAGTGGGGACACAGGCGTGTTTCCCCCGCGCGCCTCCTGCGCCGACCGGTGTGTTGTGGCCTTTGCATGGGGTCATTTCCATGTGGCACCATCGCCGTCGTGTGCTCAATATTCATCGTCCGATATGGAGCGGGTATGCGCTCCTGGGGAAATTCGGGGGGGCGGTGGAGACATCAGAATTGGAGAGGTTATTGAAGGAGTGAAGTTGGAGACTAGAAGTTGGAGCTTTCAAGTTGGAGACATCAAGTTGGGGTTTGGGTTGTGCTTTATCTTAATGTGGAGACAGGTTGTGGGGCTGTTTCTCGGGGACAGCCACATTTTCTCATAGATGTGTTGTGTCTCTATCAGGAGCAACGTCCCCACAGGCCCGGGTATCTTCGTGAACTAGTGACCTATCATTCGCGAGCTTGGCTTTATGGCTCGGTTAGTTTGCGATAGACAAGACCAGTGCCAATGCCTGAGAAAGGATAGGTACTTACTCGTAGATCCGAACTTTCGCCGTCTCCGATATGGTTTAATACAGTCAGCCATTCACCCGGTTTACTTCCCCCCAGCTATAGACAATGATAAAGAACAAGGTAGTGACATCTCCAATCACGCTGGAGGATCCGTGGAGAAAATATCGCCACTGAAGTATCAAAACTTGGAATTGATGTATGAAAAGGAAACAGTCAGCGGGCTGTAGGAGTATCTGCCCTACCTCGGCTACCTGCAATCGCTCCAAGGACCTCGACGTTCACGTCTATTCCTTCATCTTCCCACCTCAGATAGACTTCTGTCGTCAAATAGTAAATCCTGTCGCCTTCAGTAGTCCTCGCATCAAAGGTAAAGTTGTACCAACCCTATAATCATGTACATACAAATTAGCCACCGCGCATTCGGAAGAGGGACACGCCGAAGTCTGTCAAACTAATGCACGAATGCCGAGAATGACTTACTGGAGGCCCGAGGAACATCCGTTAAATGTATCCCGGCGAGGAAACCAAGGCCTACCCCTATTCAGGTGGCGGACAAGTTATATCGGCCTTGCGTCCGAGAGGCTGCTGGATCTCACTCAAGCTGCAGAAGTCGAAAGTGAAGGTCGTGCTCGGTGTTTCACCAGGTGAGTTGCCATATTCTTTGCAGTGTGAACTACAGTCGATCCTGAGATCAATGGTAGCATTCTGCGGAAAGATATCTTGGAAGGTACTATATATGTTGAATAGGAAATCATCCTCACTATTAACCGTCAGGAGGAATACTGCATTATGATATCGATGGTAGTAGACGTACTGGTATAGGGCCTGTCTGGAAAGCTCAACCGATGTGATCTGGAAGAGGTCTGTCGAGCGTGACACTTTGCATAAACTGAGGGGACTTCCGCCGGGGAGTTCGTCAAGTTCGGATGAAATGGAAGCCACATTTGACGGATGTTGGGTCTTTGGAAGTCCGCTATCGAGCAACTGCTGTTGGCGCGACGGGAACCATTGGACGGCCACGGCCACCGCAGCGTATTGAAGCACAGGAAGTCGCATCTTTGAGGGAGAGGGAAGTGTCAACCTTGGTGGATATGATGCATCCAGAATCGTTTTTGGATGGATTGGGTAGAAATTGGAAGAGGCAAGGCGGGGGAGATGATATGGCGAGGGTGATTGATTGTCTGGTGTTCGTTTTGCCTACATAGATAGTCTTCAACATCAATAACTGCTTTCCTGGTAGAAGGATTCATGCTGTGCAACGCACGTGAAACGCTTGAGCCTCCCCGCAGCGGTCGCGCCAGAGGGCCGCCCAGTGTTTCGTCAAAGTGTGCGGCATGTAGTTGTGAGTGGTGTGCCATATAAACCATCCTTGTTTGTTTTACAACCCTGCAGTGCATAATTCGACAACCGCTCTGCGGCCGCGCCTTTCCAAGATACCTATGATGTATTGATATAAGTGGCCCCGATGGATTGGAGCAAACAGAATGGAATCGACCTAATCTCAGTGGCTTCAATTAATTGTATATCCTCCATCTACCACCAAGGCGTGCCCCTGAATAAAGGATGCCTGGCTAGAGCACAAGAACAAGACTGCGTCCGCGACCTCTTCTGGCTTTCCCATCCTCTGCATTGGCGCGATATCTATAGCCGGCTTCAACCTTCGTATCACCTCCTCTCCCCCGGTGGTCATGGGCGTTTCTATCACTCCCGGGCAGACACAGTTGATTCTGATATTATCGCGGGAGTAATCAATTGCATCGGCACGCGTCATATTAATAATGGCGGCTTTCGAGGCACAGTAGGGCGCTATTGGGAACCCATTAGCGGTTCCGACTGAGATATTGTATCTTTTGTTCACTCACCGGCGCCCGGTCGCGCGACGATGCCTAGCTGGCTCGCGATGTTGACGACAGCTCCCCGCTGTCCGGGGTGCTCAGCCAGTGGCTCCTGGTTCAGCATCTGCGCCAGCGCGGCCCGGGACGTAAGCCACGTTCCCTTGTAGTTGACGTTGGTGATGGCATCGAAGGAGCGCACAGGTGTTTCCGAAGAGCGAAGGTTGTTCCCAAGGATGCCTGCGCAGTTGACGGCATAATCAACACGACGGAAGGTCTTTGTGACTTCGGCCATTAGCGAGTCGACGAAGTGCTCGTCTGAGACGTCACCTGCGTGGGAGGTTATGTGAGCCTTTGGGTTGATGCGCATGATGTCATCACGAGTTCGGGCGAGAGAGTCCCGGTTGATGTCTGTGATGGCGAACTGGGAGCATCCCGACTTTGCAAAGGCCCTGGCCACTGCAGCACCAATCCCTAGAAGATTGAGGATGTGAGCAGGGAGTACGGAGTCTGTACGCTGCAACATGAAGGCGCAGAGAGTGTCTGGGGTCAGTCACCTGTGCCGCCCGCGCCGGTGATGAAGGCGACGCCTGGGAATTTTGGCAGTAAAGCGGCCATATTTCTTTGTTCTCGCGATGCTTCTCGATTCGATTGGTGCTTTTAGATAGTTTTCGCTATTGCATCTACCAATTGCAATATACACCTCAAGGCTAAGTAGAAACTTACTCGTAGACCTGGCTGCAGCTGGCATGGGTTGGTTATATACAATACAACAATAACTAGTTCCCGAAATTCCGCCCCACTTGGAAGTTGTTGGAGGCACTCCTTATTACCCCTAAGGCGGAGTATGAGGAGTTACCAGGATTGGGGCTCAGGCTTGGAGAATATCAAAGCAGCATTAGGCGGGTCCGCATGTTTACTAATCTGGTCGGGTCGTGTAACCTCCTACCCCTTAGCCTCAACATTATATTTTCTAGATTCTATAGTATAAAGGGGATTTATATTAACTATCCCTATCTTACTTTCATTTTCACTCAATGCTATCCTGTTTAGGAAAAAAAATAAGGCCTCGATCTATACTATTCTATCCTAGATATTTTCGAATAATATCATCGTCTTTACCCTCTTTTATGACCTTTTAATAAGGTGGTGCGGGGCGGAGTGGGCCGGAAGGGCCCAGAGTGGTGGCTCGGAGAAGCCTGGCCCGGAGAAGCCTGGCCCGGAGGCTCGGAGACCTACAGCACGTCATTTCCATTCTCTTTTTATACTTACGGCCTCAGAGACCCCATTTATTTTGATATAGAGTATCAGCAAATACAATACCTTCGTTCCTGACCCAATTGTTCGGCTCCCATGTGAGTTTGGGAGCATATAGACGAGGCCGGAGTGTGACTTCGCCCTCGATGACTATGAGAGTGATCGAGCCGCCAGAGAACTCAATCTTTGGCAGGACGATGCGAGATTTGGATGGTTCATTGATCAGTCCCCTCACAGTTTGAATCCTGAGTTTCGGGGCTGTACCACTCATGTCCTACACTCCGTCTATCAAGGCCCAAATCGCGGGCTGCACCTGGCCATGCGGGAGCTCCGGGATATCAGGGTTGAGAGGAGTTACGACACGGCAGCTGCTCGGGACAACGGCAATGGGGTGGATAGGGGGGTAGGATCGCCGGGTCGAAGTGGTACAACCTGCTATGGGTTCCTTATGTTCATTTTGGGGTATGAGCACACGTGGGCGTCTCAGGGTGTGCAGGTGAGCACTCTTTCTCTGTTGAAAGCCACAAACCTGCTAACAACGCTATCTTTACCCCCATAAACTGCGGAGTCTCCTAAGGAACAGCACAAGAATGATATTGCAAGTTTATCTCACGGCTCCGACTCATTGATGAGGTGCCAATCATCCCCAACCATCTCAAGCCCGACCCTGTAGTTCCCCCCGTCTCGCCGTCGTCGGCTACGAACGCCTCGTCGCCGCCGCGCCAGCGCGCCTCCTTCTCCTCGCGCGTGCCAAAGAGGCCCTTGAGGATCTTTACACCGGTGAAAAAGACGGCACGCTTCTGGTCGGTCCACGCGGACCACCCACTACCAGCGGAGCTGCAGTGTCAGGCGGCCTTGGGACCGGCCTTTGCGATGCCTGCGGCGTCGAGGTCGAAGCCAACGACGACACGGTTGTCGGCCCCCTGCCAGGCGTTGATGTGGATGTCGGTCGACGCATACGTCCAGGTAGCGGCGCAGAGGCCGTGCTTGCGGGCGTCGGGGTAGCGCGCGAACAACCGGGCAGCGTGGCGCCGGAGCCAGACGACAAAGGGATCGCGGAAATCGAAGCCCTCAGCGACTACCTCGGCGTCACATATGAGTACGGCGCCGACACCGGCCTCGAGGCCGATGCTGGTCTCGGCCACGCCGCTCGCTGTCAGCGGACCGAGGCGGCGCGTGTCGGGCCCCGCGCGCTGCACGGCCGCGGGGTCGGTGAGGTCGAGGATGGGGTGCCAACGCTGGTATTCGTCGAGGAAGCCGAGAATGCCCGGCCGTAGTCGCGAGAAGGACGCCGGCTCGTATAGCGCGTAGCCGAACCTGTGCCGCCGCATCGCTTCCCGGTACCGTGTGGCCAGGTTCTCCCTGTCCGTCTTTGCCATTATGCTTGACTTGTGGTGCAGATCTCCAAGAGAAACTTGTAGGAGCCGGAAAGGAGAAGGGAGAGCAAGGGCGGTCCGGCTCAGCGCTTGGGGATTCCGGACATCGAAGTCGCCTGTATCCGTTTACTATAAGGAGAAACCAGCCTTTCCCCCCTTTCTATGTCGATCAACATGAGCTGCGTATCACCCCACTCGTTCAGTTGGGCAGCAATCGTGCCGCGGACACACTGTCACATACATACCTGGAGGGGAGGCGCATATGCAGTGCGACTCAAGTCAAGGCCAGTCAACCCACAGAGACACTCTTTGGTCGCACGGCATGCTGATCACTGCGGGATGACCCGTCATACCACGGAATGATCGACGATCTATGTTACTAATCGCCAAAACCCGAGAAGCTATATAGGAGGCTCTCCACAGGACAGTCGCATCCACCACTCATACCGAGCCTACCAGTGCCAACCAGCCATCTGCGTCAGAGTCAACCATGCCGCCTACGGAGCCCGCAATGCCGCTCTGATGTAGGCTTCGGTCGCGGCCCTAAATGTATAGCATCGTGGGAACACCTGCCAACCAATATCATTCCTATATATGCGAGCTAAGCTGAGTTGACCTTTGGTGCGTGTCACTGATATTGCCAAGTTCAGGTACAGTCAAGTTCAATATGCCCTCAAGGTTGACCTGTTTGGCCGGTGGGGAGCCTTGGCTCTCTTTTACATGCCCTCGGCCCCGTCCATGTTGACATCATGCCAGCCAGCAACCGGGCCCCGCTCAAGTTTGACGGTACCGGTTGCAATAGACCTGCCTCTCTTCAAGAAGTCATTGTACGTCTTGTACACGGTCGCCCTGTGCGTGCTTCCACGAGTCAACCCCAAGCCGGGCACCCCAAGGTTGACCTGGTGGTTGTCGCCAAGCGGCCTAGGTATACGATGGTTAGGCTCGTTATCGGATTCAGAGAGTGAGAAAGGGACAAAGTAAGGGGAAACATACAGAGGCTGCAGGGTGCGTTCCAAAACGTCGTCCAGCGCGACAACAACGCCCTTCGCCAGCTGGTCGTCCGTTAGCTGGAAGCTGAGCTTGACGCACTCAGCGCTGATCTGGGCGTTGGGCGCCGTGCGCAGGACGTGGTCGATGTGCGGCTCGGCGGGAGTGCCGTAGAGGTAGAAGGGCATGCGGTCGGGGTAGGTGTCGTCGAGCGCGGCGTAGGCGATCGATTGCTTAACAACGACGCGCAGGTTTGCCAGCCTGAATTTGGCCAGCGGCTCGGAGCCTGGTTTCGGGATGCCCTCGTCCATGCGGTACTCGAGGTCGCGGCCGGCGATCAGGTCATCTAGCTTGGTCTTGACGACGTTGGACGTCGTGTAGAACTTGTCCGGGTTCGCGGCGCGCAGCTTCTTGTACTGCTCACGGACATCGTCCGGGAAGTCGGCCGTCACTATCAGCTGCCAGCGGTGGTTGGCCATGTGGAACATGGGCATGTGGACGAGGTGGATGCGGTCGGTCCCCTGCATGACCAAGCCGTGGATGTCGGGCGTGAGCTTGTTCCGCTTCACGCACCGCTCCACCTCCTCAACGGCGATCTTGCGGAAGTCCTCCACCACCGCTCCGAGGAATCCAGGGTCCGTCGGCCACGGGCTCATGGTCACGTTGACGAGGAAGCGCATGTCGCCGCGCGCCGCCCCGCCGGAGCCAGATCCATCATCGAGCTCCAGCCGCTTCTTCAGCGTGGCAAGGCACTTGCCGTAGGCCTCCTGCTCGAATACCGACGACGTGAGGAACAGCGGGCGCTCTTCTATCGCGTCGTTCACGGACAACACGGAGGTCCTCGCAAATATGCGCTGGTTGAGGTAGTTGGCTTCGCCCTACGATACGGGGTGTTGTCAGCTTTTCATGTACAGAAAACCGATGTCAGAGAGACAGAGAGAGAGAGATGCGCGCAAAACGTACGACGTCCCGGTTCGGCTGGCCGTCAATCTTGAAGTTGCAGGCAAACGCGTTTATCATGAGATCACCACCCAGCTCGGCCAGGAACTTCCACGTTTCCTTGTCCTCGTATAGCGTTTTGTTGTCGACGCCGACGATCTTCTTGCGGATGCGATCCTTCTCTGCCTCCACTGCCGCCGCATTCTGGCCCGACCTCTCGGAAGGGAGGCGCATCAGCGGGACGACGATCAGGTCCTCATCAGGCTTGGTCATGGTGGCCCAGTGGCAGTAGAGCTTGGTGCAGGTGAAAACGGCTTCGCCCAGCAGGCGGCCGTGGCCTCTCTTGTGCAGACCGAGCGTCTTGTGGGTCAGCCAGGTGGCCGCAACGGCCGCGCCAGGCTTGCTGCCCTCCACGCCGTACACTCCCATGCTCTCAGTCTCATCGCCGACATGGAACACAATAGGGCTGGTCCAGGTGATGAGGTAGCGCATGCGTTCGTCGCGGTAGCATAGCCCGCCCGCAGGGTAGTTGATGTAGCCGGACCTGATCTGCGTCAGTTGCAACCCCTATCTATATAAGATGTAAATCGTGGGCTAGGCAGAGACTACCCCCCGTCAACTTACTTGTGCGGGTCGATGGTGATACTGTCTGCGTAGCGCAAGTGCCCCAACTGCTTCACCGTGTACGGCTGCAGCGTCAGTGGGGCATAGACGCAAAGTAGCCGCCCCACGCGGCGTCGCAGTGGAGGGCGAACGAGAGACCCTGGGCCTGGAACTCGGTGCGGATCTGCACCATGTCGGCGATGGGGTCGCAAGCGCCGTGCTCGGTCGAGCCAATGATGGCCACGGCACCAAAGACGGGGACCTTATCGTCGAGGCACTTCTGCAGTTGTCCTTTGAGGTCGCTCAGGTCCATACGGGCGTCCTCGTCGACGTGAATGTCGATGAAGTTATCCGAGCCAATGCCCGTGATTGCTGTCAAGCCACACATCGTTAGCTGCCCAAGGGCGCGCGACAACACGAAATAGAGTACGGGTAGAGAGAGGGAGAAGAGACTTGCCTCCGCCCTTGGGCCACGAGTAGTGCTTTGTGGCACTGATGAGGAACCTGCCCGGTTTGATGTTGTACTTGGCCTCAATCGCCTGTTTTCCCTGGGACTGAACGAGGTAGTTCATGAGAGCGTCCTGCAGGAACGATGGCGAGATCGAGTACTCGGCCTGGAGGCGGGTCGGTATCTCGAGCACAGTCGACGGTTTCAGGTTCAGCAGCTCCCAGGTTGACAGCTTCACGAACTCCTTCTTGGGGCCACCTTGAGATGTCTCCGCTTCGAACGCTGGCTTGATGGTACTCAGGAAGTTGAGGTTGCCCTCCTCAATTGCCCACTTGAGAGAAAAGGGGTAGAACTTGAGGTTCCGGACTGCGTTGAGTTGTGATGCATTAGCGGCAGTTTGGTCTCAATTCAGGGGCACAGGGAGGCTCTTACTCGCCCAGATGGCATCAAGATTTGCCACTGATCCGTCCTATACGAGCAAGTCAGATGTCTAAGTACATGCGGGGCCTACTTGGGAAGCGGTTGATGAGGGACGTCAAGACAACTACGTACACAGGTGATGTGGCCCCACGAGACCGGTTGCTGGTTAGAAGGCCTGGTCCCAGCATACCCGAGCATGCGGCACAGCTGGTCGCCGACTTGTTTCTCATAACCTGTCGTCAGTGGACTAGCCTCGGTTGCGACATTGTTGGGATTGTACAGCATGGCCGACATGTCTAAGTCAAGTTAGCACTCTAGGAACGGGTCCTGGCCGCCTCTGTGGTAAGAGAAAGAGAGCAGGAGTGTGCTTACAGCCGATGATGCTCGACATGGCCGTGTCCATGCACATGTGGCCGTTGTACCGAGGCGACCAGAATGGGACCGAGTGCGTGGCCAACTGGCCTGACAGCTCCCCGACGCTCTGTTCGAGCCTTTCGATGCTCTCCTTGTAGGCATCAAGACTCTTCATATCCTGGGTGATGAAAGTAGGGTCCGTCGGGTAGAGGTTCTGACGAGCCTTGCTCTGGTCTGCCAGTACGCTGTTGAAGAGCTTGCTCAGGACTTCAAAGTTCTCAGCCCGGGGGCCCAAGAACCATGAGCTAACCCTGGCATGCTCTACTTGATTCTCTTCAACAGACATGTTGGGTAGCTCGATTGAGAAACGAAATATGGTGGTAGGTGTTTATGATGATAACGAGGTAATGGTGCATCGGCAAACATGCTCAAGGATAGCCCTGGTTTTTATAATCCGCACTTGAAGTTCAGCCCGGAAATTCTGGCGGCTTCTGCGGCAACACCGACGTGTGATCATGATGCCCTGAAGAAAATAAGGCCTGAACTCTGACTGTCCGCTTGCTGCTCGACCACACTCCGTACACACATACAGCAGTGAAGATTAGAATATCATTGCTTTCTTGGAAAACCCCCTCAGCAGCCCACTAACACCCAACGTTGAGTCGCAAAGTATTAGGCTCGAAGCCGGACTCTCGTGTAGGCACACGTGTCACAGCATACAAGGCCGGGCGGGACTAGCCTGTGGCGTAGATGCATCGACCCATGTTCTAGCCCTTTGTCTCTGCGTCTGGAGGTCATCCGCCTAAGCCTCCGGCGTGCTGCGGACGGCAGCAGCAGATATAGATCAAGGGTGGCTGCATGTCATCCGCCTTTGTGGGGCAAAGATCTACAGATCTTCTCGTGGGGCCCCGGCATCCCCCAAGCCCAGAGCGAGTCATGCAGTTCGGTTCGGCCCGTCAATGCTAGTCGCTGTAAGAGGAATGCAAGACACCTTAAAAAGTACATTAGAACCGGCTGGTGAGGGCTTCTTAACCCCGTCTAACCAGGGTCAGAGGTCAACCACGCAAGATGCAAACGGTCAAATTGAGCTTCGGCAACATGATGTGATGAGACAGGTCAATGTGATGGCTGTCTTGTTCACAAAAGTAATTGGTCACTACCGGGCACCTCGCATTATGGAGGATGCCCGTAGAAAGCAAAGAGAAGTGGCACGGTGGGCCCTTTGGCCAATATACTGCCATCCGTTGATGCCGCCCACTTCGTCTCTGCAGCAGGCAGGACGTCAACTTTACCCAACGTGTCACCCATTACAACAATCAGTGCAGACCGGTCCATTGGAGTGAACTGAGTCTTGCAGGTCGGTGTGTTTCGTGGCAGATCCTCGGGCTTGCCTCTGCAGAGCTGAGCCGGGAGTGGCGGTGATATACAGTAGGATAAGACTCTTCGTCTGGAGAATGGAAGTTGGGCATCAAAACCGCCGCTCTCTGCGGACCAACTTCCACGCCGACATCCTACCGTTACTTCACAAATCAGGCACGCGCGAACCTTTACCCGTGCGGAAGGAAGGCAATGATCGGGGCGGCCGGGGTATCGCTGGGCCCAACTGGTTCGCGCAGAGGTTGATGTGCGCGTAGTTCCACGGAGGGAGAACTAGTTTATGGATGAGAACGGATCACAACTTGTATCTAGAATGGCCGTGATATTACAGAAACACCCTCAACCCCAAATACAAAAATTACTTGTACAATCAGACGCAGCTAATACCTGACTATGAAGACGAAAGCGAAGAAGATGGGAGCATGACCTGATATGGCTCTCATGGAACTCTTCCAGACAAAATAGAAAGCTCTAGACCAGAGTTAATCCGTATCACTCAACGGGAATATCAACATATACCTGTGCATCACCACGGGTAACCAGCTCTCACGGACGAAGGTCACACGCGGCTCGGGAGACACCGCCAAGGTTGTATTTCTGGCTAGCTTGAGGCTTAAGCACATATTTTGGGGTACACATGACCCTGGAAACACTCTTGGCCTCATTTCGTCGGCGGGAGAACCTTTTCGACAGCCAATGCATCCAGCGTATCGGACAAACTCTGCCATGAATCCTGATACCTGGAGAGGGGTTTAGTTTGGAGAGCAGGCGGAAAGATCGGAAAAGGGGCACTCACGAAGTCCATCCGATATTCCGGGCCTTGGTCATGTTCATCACAATGTTGTAGTTCCTCCCGAGCACCATTGCGAGAAAACCCCACGTCGCTTTGTCCAGGGCATCCTTTTCCAAACCCTCTCGATCCGCGAGCCTCTCCCATGCTTGTTTTACGTCAGGCTGCTTGCTCCACTGGACAAGATCAACCATCTGCTGTATCTTTCCTCGTCGAATCCTACCTTCCAGACCCAGCTCTGACTCGTAAATGCTGATAGGAGGCTTCTCGACCAGCTCCGTTTCTTTGATTTTCTGCTGGGCCTCTGCGAACTGATCCGATTTCACTTTCATGCCCAACTTTCTTGCGAGGAGCGGCCAGAGCGTCTGCCAGCTGTGCACGTCGCCATTGACCACGTTGAAAGACTCGTTTGCAGCACGGGGCTCGAGGGCTGCCCACTCGCAGAATTCGGCATGCAGCTTCGAGTCAGTGAAGCTGTCAAACATCGTGTAGAACTCCTCCGACCCGGGGAACGCGAGGTCCTCCCCCAGCTCCTTGCTGACGGCCGCATAAATCCCGACCGACGTGGCAAGGTTCATGAAGTTGCCCTTCGCCAGACCGATGACGTCGTTCGGGTACGTCACGACCCAGGAGACGTGCGGATGCTTTTCTGCGAACGCCTTGAGGATGTCTTCCTGGCGGTAGTAGAAGTTCGGCGGGAACGGGGCTTGAGTGAGCCGTTCGTCCGCCTCCTGCAACGGGTTCTTCGACGGCCCCAGGTGCACTCCGTAATGCTTCGCTCCCGTCACAAGGATGACGCGCTTCAGCGTTTTCGCGACGCCCGTCTTCTCGAGGGCGGCCAGGAAATTCTGGAGCATGTCCCCGTTTACTTGCCAGCTCTCCTGCTCCGACGCCTTCTCCACGTAGGCCGAGAAGAATACATATTCCGCCCTAGCCCCCTCGAGGTCTTCGGCGATGGCGTCGGCGGAGCCGAACAGGTCCACGAAGGTGTGGCGGACCGAGGCTGGGAATTCTTCCCCTTTTCTCCTGGAGATGGCGTAGACCGAATCCCACTGTTTTTGGTTGTTCCCGAGTCGGTGGACGATTTCCCGACCGAGAATTCCTGCCGCGGGTTAACCTTCGTCCGTCCGATGTGCGTAGGGTCCTTAGGGCCCCATACCCGTCGCGCCAGTTACAATTGCTGATGGCATTTTATCTGCGTGTGAAATTTCGTCTCAGCTGTCGAATTTGGGCCAGTTTGCGGAGTCGTCGAGCACTGGGTGTGCTTTTAAATACCAATGTTCTGTTGTGTTGGAGCTCGTGTTGTCTGTGATCGGCATATTACGTCAAGGGTGCGGCCCCATTACAACACCATGCGATGATATCAAGATTTCATATTAATAAGGACCAAGGAGGTGTTACTAGATCATACGTCGCAGTAGTCAATCTGGTTTGGTGTCTATTGCTCCGGGCCTAAGATGCAATGCATACAAATCACGTCTATATATGCTTCACTTTCAAAAACTTCAAAATGAGAAACCCATTATTCCCTAGTCCCTCAAGCCTATTCCTTGCCATCCCCATTCACCTTTGAGTGGCCATTCACCATCAGGCTCGGGGGCTGAACGGCTTTCCAGTCAAAGTTAGACTCCCATGCATGTCCTACCCTCAGAACCTTGCTATCCTGCCCCAGCGCACCCACAAGCTGCATTCCAACCGGTAGAAGAAGACTGGCGTCATCCTTTGATCGCGCCCGCCCGACAGGGATTGACAGCGCCGGGTGGCCCGTGACGTTGAACACGGCCGTGTTGCTCGTCATCCCTATAGTCGGCTCAAACGACGCCTTCGGTGGCGCCCGAGTCCCGTGTCTCGGGGCGACGACGGGCGTCGTGGGCATGACTAGCACGTCGAACCTCTCAAACGCCCGCTCGTAGGCGTCCCGTATCCGACGCCCGATGTTGACCGTGCGGCCGTATAGGCCAGGGAACTTCTCGGCCAGGTAGATCCCGTTGATGACGGTGTTCTTCGTCGACGGGAAGAGGCGCGCGAAACTCTCGGTGGTCCAGGGTAGACGGGCCTCCTCAAACTCCGTGAGGTAGAGGCCCCGTCCGTCGTGTGCCTTGCCGAGGATGCCGAGAGACCCGGAGATGCGCTGCTGGATTGTCCAGACGGCCGGGCCCTCTAGGTGGTCGGGTACGGATACTTCCTCCACCGTTGCGCCGAGCTGCTCAAACCTGTCGACGGCGGCACGTACCACGGCCTTGACGTCTCCGTTGATGATACTTTGCTCGAAGCCCTCGGTTAATATGCCGATCTTAAGGCCGTCAAGTCTCGGAAGACCGCCTTCACTCGACTGAAGAGACTCCGCGAAGCCGAAGCTGTCGTGCTTCCCCGCGCCCAATGACCGGTCGTCGATGCCGTCATATCCAGCCATAGCGTCTAGGCACTTAGCTGCGTCCAGCACAGAGCGTGAGAGAGGACCGGCGTGGTCGTCAATTGCATCGCCGCTTGTGATTCCAGTAAATGGGACCAACCCATGGGTTGGCTTCAGCCCAACACCTGAGGGGAAGACGGGGATCAGTTGCATGTTGAATAATGGCATGAAAGGGGGTTGTAAACTAACATCCGCAAAGGGCCGCAGGAACTCGGATGCTCCCTCCCTGGTCAGTGCCAATGGCCAGGTCAACATTCCCGCCAGCCACCAGCGCAGCTCCCCCTGAGGTGCTTCCACCAGCCGAGTATCCCTGTCCGTGTGGATTCTCAACGGTCCCCTGAGCACTCGTAAACGATGCCGTCGAGTTACAGAAGTGTTCACAAGTTGCCGTACCAAGTATATCCCCGCCGGCATCAAGGACACGGGTGACTACCGTAGCATCGGTAGTCGGCGTCCAGGGTGAGAATGCGTCGCTGCCGTAGAACTGCGGCACGCCTTCCACTGCGATACAGTCCTTGATACAAATGGTTTTCCCCGCCAGGTGCGGAGCACGGCTTTCGCCACTTTGCGATCCCCGTATCAGGAACTTGTGCGCCCAGGCCGCCCCGTACAACTGCTCATCGCCTTGCGGCCGGTAGATGTTCTTGCGAGGGTACCGCTTCTTATCGGGTACCGGCTGGTAATCCGGAAGACTGGAGATGTGCTCTGCACAATCATGAACGGCGGCCAGTAGCTCATAGTAGTCATTCGACTCCGCCTGGTCTAGTTTCACACCGAGGTGCTTCTCGAGGAGAGCCTCAGCATCGCCCTTCCTGACAGGGTTGTCACTAAACGGGTATGGTTAGAAAAGGCACGAGTGTAACTATACATTTGATACAGCAGAGGGCCGGGGGACGCACGGAGAGATTTCTTTGAAGAATACCGACATGGCTGCCACACGTAGACACAGCATAGACCGGAGTTGGCAAAGTATCGTGGTAGAACGATTACATCCCTGATAAGGAATTCGTTTTTATCACCGAAAATGTCTCGAAGCCAGTCCGATGTCGTCTAGAATATTAAGATCGGATGAGGGGCCTCCTCGAGTTACACGAAAGTTTTGATGACAAATGGGATCAAGATTTTGAGTATATGCTCCAATCTGCTCCAACATGCACTGCTATCTCGAAGACGAGATATTGATCCCGGAGCCGGCAGGAGGCCAAGACCTACCCCGCTGAAACCGGGCAATAGTTGGAGTTGGAGACTAGCGCCGGTACGGAGTTCCCCGACCTGAATTACCCCAAGACCCATACTTCGGGGGAGTTTCGGTCTTGGGGTTGGAGACTAGCACTCTTATAGTTACATCAGTGGCGCAAGTGGGGATCGCCAAGAGCTGTTGAGTTGTATAATGTGATAGCATCTCGTTAGAATTGCCGGAATACGCATGGAAGCCCATGGACCAGTATACTTTGTACTCGGTTGATCCTGAGGCTTTGTACGTCATTTAGGCCTCTTATCTCCTTTCTATTGCAACATCAAGTAAAGGGTGCAGAAGAACAGACAAGTTTCCCCCCGCGCTTCATTCAACATAGTTATGGTGAAATACACCTCGGTTTAATGAGATCTGGATTTAGTAGTAGCAGCTGAAACTTTTATGAAAATGGCGTTGTCGGCTGAAACCAACTCGCAGTTGATGAAGGTGGCTCAATTATACGAAGTAGGTGCATGACCCTTTATCACACGCCTGTATATGTTGCATCTTCACACAATAATAGAATAACAGACTCTAACATGCGACCAGTACAACAAGCCTTACCGAACAGCGTACGGGCCGATCCCCGAAATCAAAGACAATGAGCTGCTCGTGCGCGTCCATGCTGCCGGCTACTGCCACTCCGACCTCCAAGTCATGCAAGGCCAGTTCCCTTCCAAGCTACCCATGATCCCGTCCCACGAACCCGCTGGTGTCATCGTCCGCGTCGGGTCCAAGTGTCCCGGAAGTTGGAGGCAGGGAGACCGTGTGGGCGTGCTCAACTTCAAGCACACCTGTGGTCAGTGCACCGGCTGCGGCTTGTCGCGCCGAAGGAATAACAAGCTCGACCCGAGATTCTGCGAGAGGCGCGAGACGGCGGGCTTCAGGCACGACGGGGCCTTCGCGGAGTTTATAGTGGCGGATCCCCAGACGACGGTGCTACTTCCAAACTCCATCTCTTTCCAGCAAGCGGCGCCGCTGATGTGCGCTGGGGTAAGCCCTTCAACCACTATAGCTAGTCGATGACGGTCGAGATAGGGACGAAACTAACATCTGCGCGCCAGGCTACAGTATGGGGCGCTCTTGAGAAGGCGACGGCTGGTCTGGAGGCAGGCGATACCGTAGCCATCGTAGGAATCGGAGGATTGGGGCACTTGGGCGTGCAGTTCGCAAAGGCGATGGGCTACCGGGTCGTCGCCATCGACAACCGGCCCGCGGGAAGACAACTCGCGCGCGAGATGGAAAATTCGGAGCTACTACCAGATCTAGTGGTAGACTCCACAGCCAGTGATAACGCCACCGCCGGAATCTACGACTTCACCAACGGCGAGGGGCTCGCTGCCGTAGTGGTCTGCACCGACTCCCTCGCGGCAAACGCGTGGGCCCTGACGCTGCTGAGGATCCAGGGCGTGATGGTCGCCCTGGGTCTCCCCCCCGACAAGTGGCAGTTTGACTCCGGAATCATGGTCTTCAAGGAGCTAGTGATACGGGGGAGCTATGTGGCGGATACCGAGTCTACTGAAAGGATGATGGAACTCGTTGATAAGCATAATGTTCGGTCTCAGCTTACCGTCGTTCCATTTGACAAGATCCCTGAGATTGTGGATCTTTACAAGGAAGCTTCATTCAAGGGACGATTGATCGTTCAGATATCGGAGGAGTAGCAGATATGTTCGTAGCTAGATATAGATAATCTTGAGTTGAATTTGGAGCTTGTTTAAAAGTTGGTGTCAACGGTTTTTTTTCGTCATTATATAAAACTACGAATGCTATTTTCAAGGTGGACAGTCCCAGATCCTCTTCTTCTTAACTATCGTAACCTTCGTGTTTGGACGTGGGAGGGTGATAACATTGCTCAGGCATATATCATTCAGGAGTCTACTTTAAACATAGTAGATGAAGTCTACAAAAAAAAATGCAATTCAAGTCACATCACCGCTCGCCCTAACCTGTTTACTGCTGCTTCAGAATCGCACCAGGCGCCGCTGGAAGAATCGCCCCTTCCGGAGGGGGATTCTTCTTCTTGAACTCCGCCGCCATCTCCTCCATCGTGACAAACTCGACTCCATCGTGCTTCTTGAAGTACTCGATAAGTCTACGCAAGCCGCACATCGCCGAACGTTAGCCAACTTCTTGTTTTTTTTTCTGTAATTTAACAGTATTATCGTCTTTGAACAGGCCAATAAGGGTTCGACTATACCTCTCATGCATCAGCAGCACCTGCGGTCGACCCGAAACGTCAGGGTGCACGGTAATGGGGAAGATGAACTCGTCGTACTCGCGGTAGCAGTAGTCGAACTGATCGCGCCAGAGGTCCTCGATGTCCCGGGGATTCACAAATCCGTGACTGTTGGGCGCATCTTTGATGAACATCATAGGGGGTAGGTCGTCGAGGTACCAGCTCGCGGGGATCTCGACCAGGCCCGTCTCCTGGCCCTTGACGAGCGGCTTCATCCACTCTTCTGCCTTCTTGGTGTAGTCGATGTTGGTCCACGTGTCGCCTGTCCGGAGATAGTACGCGTGGAAGTCATCGTGGCTCATGCTGTGGTCGTATTCAATGCCATAGTCGAGGAGCAGCTGCGCGCCCTCCTTGCTGGTCTCCCACCTGTCCAGAGAAAAACACCACCCGTCAATTCTTGTTTCATGTCATGCGGCCGGGATCAATCCGGTGTATGATTTCCAAATATGAACTCACCATGGCGCAACACTACCCCGAGGGGGCTTGCCCACGAACTCTGTGAGCATCTTATAGGTCTTGTCCAGAACATCTCGCTGCTGCTCGATGGACATGTCCGTTGGGTTCTCGTGTGAGTAACCGTGGAGCCCAATCTCGTGCCCCGAGTCGCGCACCGCGGCCATCTCCTCCGGGAACGTCTCAAGACTGTGGCCAGGAATAAACCAGGTGGTCTTTATGTCATATTTGGCGAACAGTTTGAGCATGCGCCGGACACCAACCGTTCCGGCAAATAGTCCTGTTTCGCGTTCGAAGTCAGCACCGCATCATCCCTTGCGTTCCTAAGCGACCTGTCATTGTTGCTCATGCCTAGCAAAAATTAAGGTGTAGCTCGTTATTCACGGTTCTTGCGCACCTCTGCTAATGTCATTGGACGAGTCTTGTCCCCCGTAAGAGCCGAGCCAGCCGGAGACGGCGTCCACGTCGACACCGTAGGTAATGAGAACGCGCTTCTTAGCCATGGTTACTGCTTGCGGTATTCCAAATGGACGGCTTAAGATGATGACGGGTTTATGGGCATGTGAAATTGGATGAGAGAACTGAGCAAATCGTGGACAACTCGAATATTCTTGGCAGGAATGAGGAGAATTTGTGGTTCCTTGCATTACTACCGCGTGGTCTATGTCTAAGTTTAAACCATCTAGTCTTGTCGGTGGATCTTTACATCTGCGATTTGACCCCACTTCAAGTTCCCCTCTCCCCGTTCCCGAACTTGATATTGCGAGTACTAGCACCATTGTTATCTTTACCTCAGATTACATAAAAGCTCACACGCAGCTAGAGGTATCTATGGGGTAGTACTTGACGAGTGTCGTGTGCCGGTACTCGCAAGTGCCTACTCTAGGGAACCGAACCACGCGGCACTCGGCGTTATCTCGAGAGGGGAAGTCCATGCCAAGTGGGTCTGAGCTAGAGTTGGGGTATTTGGGGTTTGAGAGAGACTTGTGATTGGAGTGCTATACAGATAGGCCCTTGAGTTGCCCCTTGCGCCTATCTTAGCCCCTTGCTTAGGAGCTGTAGTGCCAAGACTTGGTTTACCCCAACACACGATTGAGTTTACCCCACGACTAACATGCGCTAGTGTGAGCGTGAGATTTCTCAGGTCTTCCACGCGGCGAACACGAGTAGGACCGTCGATCACAGCCCTTTTGCCATTTATCTGGGGTAATGCGGTGAGCGTACTTGCTTGGATGTGGGGTAGACCGCTCCTCCTGTTATCTTTGCTTTTGTTATCTACCGAGCGGGCTATTCGGTACTGGGAGGTAAAACACATAAATCCGTTTGGATATATGATATACCTTGCAGCCATCTTTGGCACATCACTCCCGACTCATCGGACCAAGACATCACTTTCTTCTTCCCCTCGACGGAGAGCATACTTTCATCATCCGCCGCCCATCATGTCACAGAATATGTCGGAGAAGGGGGACGCCATCTCGCCCGCAGAGAATAATGATGGCAACAGCACAGACTTTAGCAAGACGGATGACTCTAACGAGGTGTTCAAGAGGGGAGACGGTGCCGTTGATTTCCGTACCGTGGGCTGGATCCACGCCTCGGTCATATTCCTCAAGCGTTGGTCTTCCCCCCATAAGGCTTCCTTAGGTCCCTACCAGCTCCAGCACCCCTACACAGCACTAACATTCGGTCTACAGTTATATTCGCCACCGGCGTCCTGACCATCCCCTCCGCCATGTACGTCCTCGGCGCCCTCCCCGGCGCCATCAACGTGCTGGGCTGGCAGTTCCTGAACACCTACTGCGCCATCGTCCAGGGAAACTTCCGCAACAACCACGCCGGGTGCCACTCCATCGCCGACATGGCCAACGTCGTCGGCGGGCTCTGGCTGAAGGAGGTAGTGGGCGGCTTTTTCCTGGTCACGTTCGCCATCGTGGGCGCCTCGGGCATCTTCGGTGCCTCCGTCGGCTTCAACGCGCTCTCCAACCACGCCATATGCACCAACTCCTACATGCTTGTCGCCACAGCGATCGTCTTCCTCCTGGCTAGCGTCCGGAAGTTCGAGAAGATTGCGTGGTTGACGTGGGCCGGTTTCCTATCCGTTTTCGTCGCCGTCTTCATCGTTGTGTAAGTTTCTTCACCCCGTGGTATCATAGTCTAGTATTATATGCTGGCTATAAACAACGTCACCTCGCCAACCCCCCCTTCCTTTCGAGCTCGTCTTCCTTTACTGACATATTGCTCTTTTACTATAGTGTCGGGGTTACACAGCTCGACCGTCCTGCTGCGGCCCCTCAGACTGGAGACTTTGAGCTGGGTTACCACGTCATCGGCCACCCCAGCTTCGTGGCAGGAATCACGTCCGTGGCCACCATCTTCTGCTCTGGCGCCGGCACCTCGGCCTTCCTCCCGGTCATGTCGGAGATGCGGAGGCCGCGTGACTACAACAAGGCCGTGTACGTCTGCATGGGCCTCGTGACGGCCGCATATCTGTCCTTCAGCCTGGTCGTATACCGCTACTGCGGCATGTGGGTAGCATCCCCTTCCCTCGGCAGCGCCGGCGCTGTGGTCAAGAAGGTCGCCTACGGGGTCGGCCTCGTCGGCCTGCTCGTCAGCGCCTGCGTGTACGTCCACGTCGCGGCAAAGTACATCTTCGTCCGGATCCTGCGGGACTCCAAGCACCTCCAGTCCAACTCCGTTGTTCATTGGGCGGTATGGCTCTCCTGCACCCTCGGGGTGTCGGTCGTCTCCTTCCTGCTCGCCGCCGGCATCCCCATCTTCAACTACCTTCTCGCGCTAGCCGGCAGTCTCACCTTCTCCCCGCTGGCCCTCGGACTCCCCGCGTACCTGTGGATCTACGACCACAAGCATTACCGTACCGGAGGATTCCTGAAGGCTACGGCCTACTGGCTCAACTGGTTGCTCATCCTCCTGTCTGCGTTCCTCATGATCGGTGGAACGTACGGTGTCATCCAGCAGGTCATTGACGCATATGCGAACGGGGAGATAAGCTCGGCCTTTTCTTGTGCTGACAATAGCAACTCTTCATAATGTGAGGGTCTAGCGAGGGATACTGTGAGGGACATGCATATATTGGTTGTCTACGTCGCATATTACATATGATTGTTGCTTTATTGCTGTTGGTTTTATCGAGTATAATTGACGAAGATGTCTGCTTCAGCGCATGCAGTGTCGTCCGTTCTAATGTGAAATCCGATTCTTACAAAGGCTTCCATCTTGGGGCGATCTAGTCCCTTGGATAATACCGATATCCTTCCTACTTACGCCAGCCCCGTTTCCAAGGTAGAAGGGACTATTACGATTAAACAGCTTACTACCACGGCTATAAGACGGCAGAGCTGCTACAAGGGTAATGCTGGATATGACGATTGCGCGTTTTAAGGTACAGGCGAATCATGTCACGGCATTGGCAAGTGTAGTGTCAAAACATTAAGGCTCGAAAATTAATACTGGATTCGTCCATTTCAGTAGACCCATCAGCCACCCCTACCGTGGAGCCGGACCTCCGGTAGTGCTTCGACGGCAGGTCTTGGGCAGGCTGCGGCAGCTACCTTCCGAGGTGGCTATGTAAAACACAGTGTAATAATATGCGAGATATCAACACGGACGACAGCTGCCGTTGAAAAAAAAAAAAACTTGCGGGCAGGACGGCAGGCTGCTGACGTGGACGGCTTACAGAGAGCATACTGGGGAAAGGGGGGGGGAAGGTAACAGAACACACCACCATCAGGTTCGTCAGTCAAGTCACCTCTAGCTGGAGCCCTCCCTCAGTGCTCTTTCTGCCGTTTCCGCCTCGTACGCGTGTCGCCCAGCAACTAAGCTGCGCCTCATCAGTAATAAATAGAATCAAACTTCCGCCCCTACCATTGCCGCGCCGCCGCCGCCTCGCTCATATTAGGGTTAGAGTAAAAAAAGCAGGCAAGAATAGGCTTGGCTAGTGACCAGTCCCAGCACTCCGGGACGACGTGGGACCACCCGTGTGTGCTGCACAGCCGGTTCCGGTAAAGGTAAAAGGAAAAAAGCTTGTTTTTCAGGCGTGAGTATGAAGAGACATTGTAACTCGCTCGTATTGGATGTCTGATTAGAGTTTCTTTTTTTCCCGATCGAAAGGGTCGCGGGCGGCCCCCACCTGCGACCAGAGCATGGGGTGAGAGAGAGAAAAGGGGGGGAGAAAGGAGGAGCGAGGAAGGGAGGAGGGGGCTTGGCACTAGTCTCTACAGGGTCTTCTTGGGCTCAGCGGGCTCCGGTGACAGTCTCGTGTGGCGGGCTGAAGGAACAAGCAATTATTAGTGGTTGATTGCAGGTTGCTGGGGGGGACCAATCCAGAATGGGGATTTTCTTCGGATGGAGTGAGATCCGATGCTAGTTCTCCGGGGACGCCGCGGTGTTCTGGAAATTTATTTGCCAATCACACTCTTAGTATCTGGCCCTACGAAAAATATGACAGTGCCGTGTTACCGTTGTCTGAAAAACCGCTAGTCCTTCCCTGTCCTGTCACCCAGTACTAGTGGAATCGGTTTGTTTCGCTCCAAGCGAACCGCCCCCACACCCCCTTCCCCCCTCCTCCCCCTCCCCTAAACGGAGCGCAAAAGAGAAAATTGCGGCCTGCTACGAGTACAACCTACTCAGTACCGCGCCACCGCCATGGACTGGAGCGGGGAGGCAATCGGATCTCTACCGGGACAATTAGGCTCCAAAATTAGAGGAAAGGAGGCGGGCGGCCTCTCTCGAGCCACCCAGAGCTCAGAGCGTCCACACTTGTAAGGGGGGCTTATACCGAGTACATGGAATAATCGTGGCCCCCGCGCGATGAACCCCTCTCTCGTATTTATCCTACGTTGCGGTGTACTATCATGTGTTTTAGTCGTATCGTATCGTAGTCGTAGTCGTGCTTAGTGTCAGTTATAGCAACACCGAATAATAGAGCGCTTAGCGTAGCGTTCCTACTGAAAATATTGGATTTTTCCTATTCCGCGTGACTGGCGATACATCACCTGCATATGCATGGCAGGGCCCCACCGCGTGTCCCCGCCGTGGCCGTGGGTGAATGTACATACATACTCTACAAGGAAGTATGCATCCATCGGTTAGGGTCAGCCAGAACGGAGCGGAGCCATGCCATGCCAAGGAGGATTTTCTCTTCTTCTTCTTTTCTTTTTCTTCCAATAGCCAAGCCCTATTCAACTTTCGGTTGGGGGGGGGGGGTGGGGGGGGGGG
>ONZQ02000003.1:2138319-2155503 GCA_900312665.1 Cephalotrichum gorgonifer | reverse complement strand
CATGGGATAGAAACCCGGGAAGGAGGTAACTTTTCCTGTCGCTCAATATTCCGAGCCAATACCGGGCGTTTTAATATGGGTCCGTCCGTTTTTAGCAAGAAGCTTAAATAGAGCTACCATCCCTGCAGCCCCGTGGCACACTATTTGTGTACCGAGTACAACGAGCAAGTACAAGTTGTGTACTTGCAATTATTACTGACTGTTTCCAGTCTCGGGCGGAGGCGGGTTTGTGTCTCAGTGCAGGGTAGTAATTCCGCTTGTGAAAACCAAAAAGGCGGAAAGTCTGCCGCACTTACACGGCTGGGGCCCCGTACGCTGAGCACCCTGCCCCGTTGTTTCGTCTCGTATCCCGCTACTTTGCCTGCCGGATACGAAGCTCGCTCTGATGGAGCTGAAGGGTCTCGCTGTCCGCCAAGCGCTACTCCGGACAGTTCGTCGGTTGGTGTGTGTCTACGACTAGTCCACGATATCGCTCAGACACACATGGATAAATAAAGAATAGTTAGAAAGGGTGAACACAATCCGGCGGCGATGGCTTGCAATTCGATGCCTAATCTATGATTAGACTAGTCTAGTCCGTATAAGTAAAACTTGCGCAGCCCACCTGGTTCATGTACTTTGCTTAAATCTGCCACCCACCGCCCCAGCCACCGACAGCGACCTATTCGTATTAGTCTGCTCACCCACGTCGGCATCCACCCCGGCACTGGCCGCGGTGGCTCGGTCACCGTGGCCTATCATAAGCCGCCTTGTCAGAAACATCATTCGATTTTCCAGAAAGCTAAAAGTAAGGTTACTGTACTTGTACTAGCAGTACAAGCAGTACAGACAGCGCCCAGTATCCACTACCTACCGATAGACTAGAATTAATATTGGGTATTGTATTGGGTATAGGGTATTGGGGAAAGGGGGTGGTGGGGGCGGAGAGAAGACGGGCGTCAACCTCCCACCGCCATCCATAAAGTGAAGTTTGCAGAGAAAGCTATGACCCTCCGCCACTCTTACTTACATGGAGCCCCGATATTGGCTGCCCCGTCAAGAGGTCTCCTCCTGCAGTCTCCAAGTCCCTTACCCCGGGGCGGAATTGGTTTCCTTTACGATCAATATTATGTACAAGTAGGCGTGCTTGTACCCCCAAGGCTCCGTCCCATGGGCCCCAAGACTATGGCGTGCGCCCCCTCCCCAATCGAGGGGCCAAGCTTTCTGTCCTCCCCTCCCCAGTCCCCCTGCTCCTCCCCACTCCACACAAGCCCCTGTCCCTAATATTATCGAGTCTCCGGATGCAACCACGTATCCACACCGTCGGACTAGTTCGAACTTCTCTGCCTCTCTCCTCCCTGCTGGCGGAGGCTCAGCCAGTCCTACCTCCTCCACCGATCCTGCTTGTACGCGCTCAGCCCGCATTGCTCACCCGTTTGGGGAGAATGTGAGCTTTGTGCGAGGTCCACCCCCCCTCGCCCCCTCCCCACACCCTCCTCTTCAGCCCTAAATCGATGTACAGGCGAGTACGTACCCTGCCAGTGTATCGGAAGCAACTTGTCCAGTACGAAGCCGAGGAGGGAAACAAAGGGGGCATGGAGACAGAGGCGGGCGGGGTGTTGTAGCTCTAGGTATAGCGCCGCGGCTCTTCCTACGCACCTGTACCTGTCCTGGAACTCACATGGGAAAAGGGGGGCTGTCACCAGTTAGAATGGAGCAGCCTTCCCCCCTCCGTTTGAAAGCTCCTAAAAAAAAACCACGCCGCCCCTCTCTCCATGTATCCGCCGTTAAATCGCCGATTTAGCTTTATCTTCGACGAAGAGCCACTACCACCCGGTCATCACCGCGTCTGACATCTCTCTCCTCCCGTGCCATACTCATCTCCCACTGTTAGACAGTCAGCCGAACCTGGATATATATATTTGAAAGGCATGCCTCTTCTATCGAACGCATGACCTTGATACACAAAAAAAAAAGCCAGACACGCCACCCCATGCAATCATCTACCTCGCCTATCCTTGCTCTAAAGAACAACCCTCTCCAAGCCAAGAGTAAAGCGTGAAGTGAATCATGTCACCTCCTAGTGTAAGCCAGTCCCTCCTCCTTCCCCTTCCCCTCTCCCCATATCCAGCCCAACCCCTGCGCGGGGCCCATCTTGGCACGATACTTACAACCCGGGCCTCCCCCATTCTACCTCTCCTCCCTCGGGGAAGAGCGGTCAGAACGGGGAAAGCCTCCAAAAGGATAGCGCGAACCTCGCCCGCATCCGCGATAACCAGCGGCGCTCTCGCGCCCGGAGGAAGGAGTACGTCCAGGACCTCGAGGCGCGCCTCCGGAAGGTCGAGGTCCAGGGCGTCGAGGCCGCGGCTGAGATCCAGCTCGCAGCGCGGCGCGTCGCCGAGGAGAACCGCCGCCTGCGCGCCCTGCTCAACAGGCACGGCGTCGGGAACGCCGCCATGGAGGGGTACCTCGCCGCCTCCTCTGGAGGGGATAGGAACAGGGACGGTGGAATTGACGGGGGAAGGGGAGGGGCGGCGGTTGCGGCGGCGGTGACCACACTTGAGTCGCTACTCGTCCCGAGGAGGCCCTCGGGTGTGGGGCTGGGCGTCCCGGCGCCGTCGAGCAGTAGGGAGACGTCCGTTGCGAGTGACTCGGCGGGGAGGAGCGGCTGGGATGGGGGCGTAGGGGGGAGCCCCGGGGGCGAGCCCTCGTCTCTTCCGGTCGTCTCACGGCAGATCTCGGCGCCGATACAGTCCCCCGTCGGCATCCACCATTCGCATTCCGGGAACTACGCCCTTGACGGCCCCTCGAGCAGCGACCATTCTCCTTACAGCATCGAATACGACAACACGATGCCAATGCCATACGTACAGCTGTCGTCGCCACAGGAGTACAGCCATATACCGGTCGACTACTACTCGCAGTCGAGGGGATTTTCGCAGGGGCAGTACCATGGTTGACACGCCCACCCACATCGGATGTACTCCCTTGGCCTAGTTGTCCTGGGAGATGTCGCCTTTTTCTATTTTCATTATTCCTGCTTTTGGTATGTTGGGACGAGCGAGGTTCATGTTTCCTTTTTTTGCTAGATGGATGGGATGGACAGCATGACACTCCTTACAGCGACACCAAGACATCCTCACCCACGACGGCTCACTCTCTTCCTGATACCACATACCCAACACCTACGGAGTAGACCGAAAAAGGCCGGCAGGCCGGCCCCCAAGAACCCACCGGATCTTGTATCCCACCTTCCCGCCTCCGACCTCCCTTCCCCTCTTCCCTATCACCGCATTCTCTGCCCTCCCTCTCATGCTACACCGTCTCGATCCTGCTTTCCTATTTTTCCTACTCTGGTATTGTATAGCCATACCTTTTTTGTACGTCAGCACATGTAGACCACGTTCGGACGAGGAGTTATCGGAAGGGGGAAATCTGGGAACATAGCGATAACAATCAATTGGGAGTTTCTTTGTTCTTTTGTTCTTTTGTTCATCTTCTTCTTTTTCTCCGGCGACTCTTCAGGGACGAGACAATGCGTGCGCTTCCATTCCAGGCGTTCGATAGTAGAGATGGACAAGCGTTGTCGTAACATTCCAGCTTTGACCGCGCCCGAAGGCTGGACACAATCCCCCCTCGCCACCATCGAAATGGGAAATGAGACAAAGGCAGTAAAAAAGAAGAAAAAAAGGAGAGCTTGTCCCCATCCGTCCCACCCCCCTCCATCACCTCATGCCGGGGAGAGGCTATGGCAAGCTTCACTGCCCCTACCACGTCGCAAGCGGCAAGGCCAGAAAAATCTTCAAAGAACTCCTTCAAGTGGTGGGAAGGCGGGTGCATTCTTGCCAGAACCAAGACTTCATCGCAAAGTAAACTTTGCAAAGAGGGACATAAATAATTCTTAAAGCCAATCCGCCCTCGCCGTATCTCCGCCAGAGCGAGGGTCTAAGTTGAAAATTGCAAGGTCGCGATTATTTTTCTCTTGCTTTCCACGTATAAGCGGACTTCCACGTACTCTCCGGCTCTTCTTGGGCGAAGAAAAGGAGTCTACAAGGATACAGTACCAAGAACACGCCGGAAAACACCGGAAATAAAACCAGTACTCCCTAGAAATAGAATCGACAAACGATATTACGGGTGTCAAGTCACAGACAGCCATGGCGTCGGGAATCATCATGAAGACAAGGCCGGTCCCGAAACCGCCCTTCCCACCCCCGGCATCCTTTGGCATAAACCGCGTTCCGGAACCAAAGCCGCTGGACCTCGAGAAGCTCCTCGGCCTGGGTACCGACCTTGTCGCCCGCGCCTGGGACGAGGTCCAGAAAGCCTGCGGTCTCTTCCGGCACCTCGACGAGCTTGCACGCGTCAACAGGAGTAACCTCGGTAACAAGGATGTCGTCACGGTGCTCACGGACCTGCGAAGGGACGCGGAGGTGAGCCTCGAGCGCGGGTTCTACGCCTTCGACGTCGCGATGGAGGTGCTATGGCGGCTAAAAGGGCATTACCCCCCCGCGCTCGGAGAGCCAGTCGACAAGGAGTTCAGGATGAGGCAGAAGAGCTACTATCACGCCCTCGGGGGCGTGGCAGGGAGGGCCTACCTGAAGATGTACGAGCTGGTCGATGTGACGCCGACGACCGGCGACCTCTCCGCTATCCCGCCAGGCTTGCACTTTGACGATGCGGCCACGGTTGCGTGGCGCCGGTACGGCTCGAGGTACCACGTTGCCATGTGGAACTATAATGTGGACGCGACCTCGCATTGGCGTCGCAGGCTCGTCAGGGGGATACAGTCAGGAATCCTACCGGGGCGGATACTGCCTGGGAGCGGTCCACCAGCGGGCGCGGGGAAGGACCTGAGCATGAAGGATGTGGGGGGTGAAGAAGATCCGTATAGGGCTTGGGTGCGGTCCGAGCTGGATAGCTTGGTAGCTTCAGACTGGTCCTCCCCTCGCCCTCTCCAGGACTCCTCTTCATTCGGCAAGGGATTCCGCGGCCGACGACATTTCCTCAGCACCATCCATGAGGAAGATGAACCGGAGGAGAATGAGACGGCCGGCCTGGCCACCGCCTCCCATTTGAACCAGACCCGGTACCCGCCTCCCCAGAAGTCGCCTGAAGGTGGGCGGCGAGCGTCGACGAGGATCAGGAACAAGGAGGCGGCCGCCAAGGCTGCTGCGGACGCACCCAAGACGCCGGCGCCCGGGGCTCCCCTACTGCCCACAAACCGCCGGAAGAGGGCGTGGGAGTCTCTGGGGGGGGACGGTGATTCCCAGGTCCCGGGAGGGAAGAGGGCCAGGTGGGAGCAGAGGCTCAGATTTAGGGCCGAGGAAGGGTAGGTGCAGCAGGGCGAACACACTCAATACACTCCCCCTCCCCCACAGTCCGGTCTTTCTTTCCACCCTCCCGGGAAGCGAGATTGGGTGGCACGGCCGCGCCGGGATCCTTGCTGACAAGACATGCTTCTAGGCAGGACATGAGTCCCCTGACGCCCGCGGAGCTCGCGCGACTACCTTGGAACGAGGGCCTCCTGAATAGATCAGAGGATGATGAATTTAAGTCGCCTGAGCCCTTGCCGCGGTCAGAACTTGCGGAGGCCACGGAGATAGTTCCACCCCTCCGAGCGTGGTGGAGATCCGAGAGCCCGAATGTCGACTTCGGCTTCGAGCGTGATGCTGGCGAGGACGACACGACCTCCGCGGAGGATGTATCACAGCAGCAGCCGTCCACAGGCTCCAACAGGGGGTCTACGGGCGTGAGCTCCAACAGAAACCCCTCTACACCCGCACGCCCATCAAACAGAGACTCCTCTACCCCCGCACACCCACCATCCGGCGGGTTCACGTCCTCGCCGCCAGAACCCACACTTCCTGAGATACACGCCCAGAGTGATACAGACATGGGGCAGGAGTTAGGCCCCGAGACAAGCCAGGTCCCCAGGCCAGACTGGATGCATTCCTCTACCGAACCTTCGACGGGTGCCTCGCAGACCCCCGCGCCATCCTCGTCACATGAGAGCAGCTTAGAGGCGATGGCGACTCAGGTGATATCGACGTCCCCGCTACAGCCACAGGAACACCCTAATATCCCCCCCTTTCCAGAGACGCCGTCTCTCAACCCTCCGGGGACGAACTTCGGCCAACAGACCCAGCCCTCAGGCGCCGGCCACCTCCCGGCACACAGTCCTCTTGTGCCCGGGAATAGGGTCCAGACGCCCCCGGGCGGCACCCCGGATATGTCCTTCGGCAGCATATTTACCGATTCCGACTTCGTCCCCGAGGTAGCGACGCCCGGCGGCGTCGTCTCAGACGCACCCTCAGGCTCCGGAAACCCCGGGAGAATAAGCCCCCACACGATCGGGGGGAAGGCGAAGGGAGCATCCATATTCCCCCAGCGCACGCCTAAGCATAATCGGCCCGGCTCGATTTTCACTCACCCGCGCGTGGAAGAGCTTGGAGGTAAGGTGGCGACGCCCGCCAGCGCCGTGTCGGACGCATCCTCGGGATTCGGCGGCCCTACCACCCGACGTCCAACCGGAAAGACGGCCCTGCCGGCCGGCCACGATTTGGACGAGGGTTCGGATGAGGGTTCGGTCGAGGATTTGGACGAGGTCAAGGACCGCGTGGACGAGGACATGGGCGAGGACGTGGGGGAGAAGGAGCATGAGAGGGTGCAAATGGAGCTGAGGCAGCGCGAGGAGAAGGAGGAGGGGAGAAGAAGAGGAGGCAGGAGGAGAGAGACGAGGGAGGAGGAGAAGAAGAGGAGGCAGGAGGAGAGAGACGAGGCTTTCGCCAGACGGCTTCAAAACAAAGAATATGGAGGAGATTCTGCGGATTCTGCGGATTCTGCGGACGACGACAAATGGAAGACGCGGAGCAATAACACACCGACGAAGAGGAGAAATAAATATAGAAATCAAGACGAGTGGGTCATTTAGACCAGGGAGGGGCTGGTTACCTATAGTGGAGGAGGTCGTTGCTGGAACTAGGGTGCTTCCCTCGTTGCTCAGGGGGTAGGATAGTTTCGGCTCGGGGGCGTCATGGATCGGCTGGCTGGTGTGGAATATCCAACCCGGGAGAGGACCTGGTCATAGGAGTTAATTCAATGATTTGTCCCACCTTCACATCTCCTCCCAAAACGAGCAGGGACCGTAGCCGAATAACCCATATCCCATTGATATTCTGTACTATTCCGTATAAACTCCGGTCGTCATGTGTGTAAATGCACAATTAAACATGGCTCTGCCACATCAAACCCAGAAAACCCAGAAAGAAAGAAAGAAATCAAAGAAAGAAAAACGCTCAATCCCTCCCTTCACCCGCTTACCACAACAAAAAAAGTTGCGCCTCAAAACTTCACCAACAAAAGGGGGAAAAAAGTCACATCCAACATCCTTGGTATCACAGAAAGTAATCCGCGACGGGCTTCTTCGCCGGCATGCCCCTCGAGTCCTGCGGTGCCGCCTGGAACACCCTGTACCGCCTCGCGGGCCCGCTCCTGGGCTCGGTGCTGGTCTCCGCCATCACCCCGGGCTGGCCGCCGCCGCCGCCGTCGCTGCGGTTCACCTCGCCATTGCTCCTCTGGAAGATCCCCGCGCCGCCGGTGTCCTCGGTGAGCTCGAGCACGGCGGCGACGTTGCCGCACCTGTAGCAGTAGTTGGGGGCCGACCACACCGTGACGATGGAGGAGTCGAACATTTCCTTAAAACCTTCCATGACGAGCTGATGCGCGCGCGCGATGAGGGAGAGGTCGTTTCGGTGGTTGAAGACCTTGACAATATCTGCCCCGAATAGGAAGCCCGCGCCACGCGGCGAGAGACCCCACCCGTCGATCTCGTCAGGATCGGACCAGAGGAGGTCGCACATGGCGCCCTCGTGCGGGACCTCCTGCTTCCTGTCCAGCAGTCGTATCTTATCCACTGTGTCTATCAGGGGGCTCAGGCCCCCGTGCACGCAAAGGACCGCTCCCGCGGCATTTCCGATCGAGCCGCCACTGGACCCGGACGCCCCCGATCCCGGGGGGCCGGTCTTGTCACCCGATCCGCTGCCATTAGCACTCTTTGTCGGAGAGGAGTCGGAGACTTCCGCAGTCCGGCGTTTGAACCGGCTCATAACGACCCCGGCCTGGTCGCAGACTTGGATCTCCACGTTCTCGTCTTCTTCTTCATTGGAAAGGTTGTTCGAGGCGCCGAGGACAATGGCGCCGAGGGCGAGGTAATCGAAGATGTCACAACAGTATCTCCACACGTTCGCACTTCCGTATTTCCTAAGACATTCGTCGTAGAAGCCGTATACTGTGGTAATCTGCCGTGACTCGTGATTTCCGCGGATCAGGGTCATTCGGTCTGGGTATCGCACTTTAAGGCAGAGGAGGAGGAGGAAGGACTCCAGGGAGTAGAAGCCGCGGTCGACAAAGTCACCTGGAGGGAGGAGCTGATATTAGCGATGTCGTAGCCTGCGCAGGCAATGCGATTGACGCGGGGAAAAGGCCGACGTACCCATGAAGAGATACTTTGTGTCAGGAGGATCGCCGCCAACGCGGAAGAGCTCCATGAGATCGTGGAATTGGCCGTGGATGTCACCACAGATCTAGCCGTGTATCAGCATTTCGTCCTAGGTATGAAGTCTCCGCGGCAACACTCCGTACCGTCACGGGCGCCGTAACCGTCACGACATTGCCCTCCTCGATTAATAGTTCTCGCGCCTTGTGGCAGATCTCGCGGACCTGGGCTTCGGGGATGGGTCGGCAGGCGCGTAGTTGCGCAATAGCCCTAAATCGGGGTAAGTCAGTCGTTTGACGCGTGGCGCATGAAGTATGCGAAGAGGCGACTGGGAAATGGGAGGCATACTCGTCGAGGTTGCTCATGGTCGCGGTCGAGGTTGCGACCCGAGGTCACAATCTAGGTCGTGAAGATGCGATATGGACCCTAGTTCGGCCGATCGGAGAAAGATGTGGCGGGGTTGACGCGATCGAGCCGGGCAATGAGATAAAGTATTGATGTGCCTCAAACCATGCCGGCGGGGGGTAGAAATGGGGCAATGGACAGTTTATTACAGCAAATATCCCAAGCTGCTCTCGCCCAGGAATTCAATAAAAGAAGTCGAGATGGAGCTGCAGATGGTGGCGGGAGGATGTGAACTGCAGGTAGTACTCCACCGAGATGCTTGGCGCTTGCCACCTCCTGACGCCCCGTCAAATGGCAGCTCCCCACATCACCACCTGCCAGTGACACCAGCCAACCGACATCGCATGATACATTACATAAGTCCGGCTATCCAACCATAATCATGACATCTGTAATCCCGACACCAAGAATTTTAAGTACGAGTATTATCATTCGCGACAAACGACCTCACCAGACACAGAGGTTCCTTCTGGAGTCGGCTCGAGCCCGAATCTAGCCAATTCACGATGCCAATTCGATAGGTAAGCAAACCCTGACATTCCGGACTCCTGAAGACCAAGCACTAACCGCCAATTGCAACGCCTTCGCATAGCTCGCGCGCCTACCTCCATAGAAATCATGCCGCCTCATCTACACCCTCGCTCGCGGGTGACCTCCTCCATCTTCGCCACAACCGTAGTTGCGAGCTTCTTCGTCGTCGCCTTACCACACCTCCTACCGTGCCCTGCCCCCCGGGTCGTATACGCGGACGGCGATATATCAGTGGATGAGAACGGAAGGCGGAGGAGACGGAGGCCAACGCGGCCGATGGATGACCAGGATCGCGTGGTGCAGTTTCAGAGGTCTGATGAGGAGGGTGGGAGGGGATTAAAGGAGGATAGGAATTCAAGGCAGTGTCCTGTGCCGAAGCCGGGCGGTATACTGGGAGAGATGCTGGGATTCCACAAGCCGAGGAGTAGTGGTCCGGCGGTTGATGAAAAGACCTGAATAGATACCCATCACACGCCAGTCTTGCGTCTTGTTACTCCCATCAGCGAAAGCGTTGCCTATGATGAACATTCACTATACCGGGGGGGGGGGGGGGGGGGGTCACTCCCCGGGCTGCCTAGTCGGGGGTCCCCGGCTATCGGACCGGGCGAACATCTTCGGTCGACGGGACGGGAACATAGCTCGGAAGCCTGCCTCTGCCGGTCCTAGAGTCTATAGGCGTGTCCCACGAATCTAGTCGCACGACATACCTCGGATCGAAGTTGCGCCGTTCACGTCGACTGAGGACACGGACGCGGGCAGCACTCGCCCATCCGAAAACCGGGTCTTTTCCACGGGCGGCACGGGTCCTCGGGCCCTATGCCAAGGCCGCTCCCCATTATCGGACGTGCTGCAAGATTTCGGGGGCTGCATTGTCCATGCCGAATCGGAGTGGATCTACGAGATAATCCTTGGTCGGTATACGAAGTGAACAAGACCTTACGGTGGGTACCTGTCGATGGCGAGCACGGATTGGAGTAGCATCATGGCTGGCTTGTGATACTTGTAGTCCAGTCCCTACGCTACCCTAGTTGCTGGACCAGTAGGGCTTGAAAGTGAGTTGGGGCATAGACATTCACCCCAAATAGCGTAGCCATGGTGGCGTCATTTCTCGTTCCATCTCATCTGGATCCTCACCACCTATTCGCGCATACCAGGTCCACGAGTTTGCTAAACCTCCAAGATATATATCTAATGGCACTAAATCGAAGTCGAGAAAGCACATCATACCGATGCAACCTCGCTTGATGCCCAAGCTGCCCATGACGACCTCGCTGCTTCTGTTCCATTGCCACACAGCCACCTCCCTTCCGAACTGTTTACCATCCATCACTTAAGGTTTCTAAGCTGGCGATCGTTTTGGCTCCTAAGACACCTACCTTGGTGGTCGTCCCGAATAGAACACCTCCTGTTAAGGCTCTGCGCTGCGCAGCCCGCCAAAAGCATGCACACTGCACTAACAAGCCGTCATCGACCCCCGCGCCCCTGATTGCCTTAATTGCCAGGTTTATGACATGCCACGTTCGTCTCGGCTCGTTTCCAGATTTAAGCTTACGTCTCCACGAGGTAGCTCGACCACTAGTTAGGCGGGGGGGTTGACAGAACTTGCCCTGCTTTGACGCGACGGAGAGTTTGTCCGCGTATGATCGCCCGAGCCGATCTGACCCAATTCAGGCTTGTGCTCGCGACTCGAAATCTCACCCCGTACTAACAACATCATGGTGTCATTTCTAAAGTCGCTCTCCTTGGAAATGTGCGGTGAAGATACAATTATCGCGTGATGATTGAGAGGATGTGAGTGGTTTCGGTGGAAGGGCGGAAGGGGGGGCATATGGTTGATGTGCTTTCTCCGCGGCGACGATCAACTCAGCAGATTCGCAATATAAGAGATCTCGGCGTCCGGTTTACTCATGAATTTCTATTCTTGCCCGTTTCAAACGCCTCTCTCTTCATTATCGTGTGTACGTTCCTTCTGAAGAGGTTTGTTTCCCCGAACAACTAAGTAATCCCCTTCCGGGCTAGAGAGTCTTGGCTAACACGATCCTGATGAATGCAGCTGTGCTCTCGTCTTTCATTTCTTATTTCTATTCTGTCTTTCGGTCTTGTTGAACAAGGTAGGGGGCACTCTGTACTTTTCTTCTCGTTGTTGCCACATATTGACGTTTTTGTTCCAGCCTTGCTTCTCGTTTTATCACCTTCATTGTACATTTTCAAACATGAAGCCCATCACTCTTCTCCTCGTTGCTGCCGGCGTTGCCTCGGCCGCTAGGCTCCCCGTCGAATCCAGAGACAGCGCCCTTACCGCCCGCCAGGAAGCGGCAGAGGCAGAAGCCGGAGTCGAGGCTGCGGTCGAGGAGGAGGTCGCCGTTGATGGAGATGCCGCCGCCGAAGAGGAAGCAGACGCCGCGGTCGAGGGCGAGGAGGACGTCGCAAACGAGGACGAAGTCGTCGAGGAGGACGCTGAGCTCATCGACGAAAACAACGTCAACGCCAACAACAGCGACGTCAGCTTTGGCAACGGCAGCGACGTCAGCTTCGGCAACTTCGACAGCGACTTCAACTTTGACAGCTTCGACATCAACGACTTCCTGGGTCTCGGCATTAACGACATCCTTGGCATCGCCAACCTGCGGCAGCACGAGATCGACCTCGCCCTCGCCTTGAGCGGGATGCTCAACCTCTTCGGCCTGAACAACCTCCTCTCCGTGAACGACCTCGTCGGGTTCGGGTTCCAATCGGAGCTGCAGATGTTCCTCGCCTTCCAGCAGATTGCTCAGCAGCTCAGCCTCGGGCGTATTGGTGTCAACGATGCCTTTGTGATCATCCGCAACGGGCTTATCGGGAACGGGTTCAACCAGTTCAACTTTGGCGTTAGGAACTTTAACGGTATCAATGCCTTCAATGGCTTCAACATCGGGTCTATTGGGAACGGTAAGTAGCGAAATTAAATGTCGCCGCGGCTACCCAGTTCTAAGTTGTACTGAGAGCTAATTCTCTCAGGATTTTCTGGTAATCGTGGGAGTGAGGATGTCAACAATGATAATGGCGAGGATGTCGACAACGTTGATGAGGAGGTCGCCGAGGAAGACCTTTCCGAATTCACCCGATAAGTTCAGTCTGTCTGGATCTATTAAGTGATCAGGGGGCCCGTCGGTGGTGAGAGAGTCTTGTCATGGCCGGAACCTGTCTAGCGGCGTTGATACATTCCCATCTTTGATATCAAGTAGAGGGCCTGTGTCTATCCGACTGAAATACTACGTGTTAAGGCGTAAGGAATCCTCCATGACGTGGCGTTCGGGGGTTTAGAAGTTTGATATATATCTATAAGCACTCTCGATGGGTCCTATCTCTAATCTCCAATCTCCAATACGGCCACAATCTCGCGTTAATGTCTAAGTGACTACATGTATTTTCTACCTCCACTTATCGTATTGGAGAATGTACAAAACGCAGAGGCCGACTACGTCGGAATCATAGCCTTACCGTTGCTGCTCTCGGTCAATAGAAGGCGAGTCTGACACTAACTCTGAGCCTCGTGCACTGGAACGACTTTCAGCCAAACTTTGTCAGTCTTACGAAATTCCATCCCATCAAAACGTGATCTAGACCCCGTCTTCATGACCCAATGCAATTCCCCTTTCCGGCTTTGTAACCCTGGGGTGGTGGCCATGCCTAGTGGACAAGAGTCTCCGAAGGGGCCTTCCGCCCCCTAATCCAAACTCCAGACGCGGGAGCGGAAGTTGTTTCTCGATGGGACATGATCCCCGCTTTATTTTAGTATACGCAATACCGGGGAAACACAACACCCAGAGCCAAAACCTTAACATCGGACGATGATGAGCCTGAGACTCGCTGGGAGGCTCAAACGAAACAAGAAGAATCTCTCGTGTCCCACGTTGTATAATGCAAAGGGAGAAAAAGGCCGAAGGTGACTCGGAATAATCGAGCGCCCGTGCTTGGCTACCGATGATAATTGGGAGGAGGGGGGTTATAACATAACACCTATTATCGATGCTTCATATTTCACGACCTGCGACGTGTGGGTGGTTTGAGACAGGACGATCAGACCAGGCGAAAAGCGCACATGTACAATTGCCGTTGATGTATGCCAGCCCTGACAGAGGTGCCAAGCCGGTTGGCGTTTTAGAGGTGGGCGGGATCTGGCAGTGGAAGACAGGGATGTCAAACTAATGGCTGACGTTGATTGGGCGCGAGGCATCTCGCCCCACAATACCACCACCCCAAATTCCTCGGAAAGCGTGACCATCCTTTAACCTTAAACTGCAGGTGTGACCATGCCTGGGGCTCCGCTTGACCCAGGCAGCCTATCACGGCGATGGCGGGCCCCCCTCCCCTGCAGGCACGGAATTTTGAGCTTCCCGCACAGACGACAGGGGTGGTACAAGGGAAGGTCCAATCCATGCATTTAGCCACTGCTTCATGAGCGACAGGCGAGGTACCGGCTTAAGTGCCTCCTCCCCTTGAGACGGGCTGTCACTTAGCGGGTGGCTGGCCCCTACCCAAAATCCTAGTCAAGTTGTCAAGCCTTATTGCCAAGAGCTATTCGGATGACACAGGTGCCATCCGGTTTACGTCCCTGGATTGGTCCAGTCTGCCCGTGCCCCGTGCCAGGAGTCGGGGGCGCCGCTCACCACTTCACACCCTTGAGATTCTCGGGGCATCTGCTTTATGCCGTCGAAACATTGCGAAACGGCTCGCCATCCATGCTGGTGATCAGGCCATTCGGGTTCAATCTCTTGAACATTCCGATGGGGAGAGGGGGGAGGAGGTACATGGTCAGTCCCACGTTTATTGCGGGTCTGAAATGTACTCGACTAGAGATGAGAGACGAGCAACTAGGGGCTCGTACCACTCAGTGGCCTCTCCGCCATGGAAGTTTCTTGGCCCTCCCCCCCAACCCCATAACCCCCATGCCCTATGCCCCATGTTCTGGAACAGTTTCCTGCCCTGAGCGATCCCCGCGTCGAGCTAACAAACCCTTGACCTAGTGCTCTCTCGCCTCGGTGCCACGCCGTTCCGTGCGTGGCGTCTCAGCTCCTTCTTCCTGCTTTCGACCAAGAGCACACGCCATATCCTAGCATCGGACCTTTTCCATTCCCCCGTGTCCAATGACAGGGCGCTGGAGCATGCTTCTTTGGGCGAAGCCACAATTTAGACCTCCTGCATGGTCTTGGCCTTCCCCCTTCTTCGGGCACTCCCTTCCCCCCACGCTCAATTGCCACCGCAGGTTGCCAAAAGAGCGGCACACTGACCACAGATGGTTCTATGTTTCCCGCGTCCTTCCCTCCACCCCCCCACTTCTTCCACCCCCCCCCCCCCTCCTTTACCCTATTCTGTTTTACCCAGAGGCTCCCGTCTACTGACGCCTGATATCTGACACGCTCGGGATCTGGAACCACCTGGACTTCCGGTCAAGTCCACCCCTAGTGTGTCTTGGCGGGGCCCATCCGCGCATGCCTCGATCATCCTCCCGTCCAGACCTCCTTGGGGTCAACCGGTATATAAGATTGAACTCGCCTCTTCCGACATGATTTTCTTTCCTTTCTCATCACTCACACACATCATCTCTCCAACCAACCACTCCTTCTTTTCCATTCTCTTCAGAGGTAAGCTAGCTCATCTCCTCCCATGATCACCACATCCCCACTTCCACTCATACCTACTACCCACTACCCACTTCCCATCCCACCCTGGATATCATCAGCCTCGCTAACAAATACGTCTCAACAGCTGTGCTCGTTGTTTGCTCTCGCTTTCATTCAACTTTCGTTCAACATTCAGAGCTGTGCTCCTTTGTTCTTACCTAACTTTTAATCCACCCAAAACTCTCTCTCCACCCCCCCACCCATTTCAAAATGAAGTTCTCCGGTCTCTTCGTCGGCGCTCTCGCCACCCTCGCTGCCGCTGCCCCCGCCCCCAAGGAGGACAAGCGCAGCTTCACCGCTGGTGGCTTCAACCAGTTCAACACCGGTCTCCAGTTCGGTACCGGCTTCGACATCGCTGGCGTCAACAACTTCGGCTTCCAGAACCTGCAGCTCGCCTACCTCGCCGGCTTCAACGGTTTCCGCAACGACATCTTCTCCCAGCTCATCATCAACCAGAACCTTGCCTTCGACCCCTTCGTTGACCTGTTCGGGTTCGTTGGTGGCCAGAACGCCAACTTCCTCCAGCTCGACCACATCCTTGGCCTGCAGAGCGCCCTCGTTCTCAGCTGGCTCGGCAACAACGGTCTCATCAATGGCGTCAACTTTGCTGGTGGTGCCATTCCCCTCATCGACTTCGGCAGCCTCGGTGGCTTCATCTCGCCCCTCAGCCAGTTCCAGCTCGGCGTCGACCAGGTTGTCACCACCCAGATCACCAGCTTCGTACAAGACACTGGCCGTAAGTGACAAGATGTCCTTGCTTACCACTCCAATCACAAACCCACTAACAAACTCCATAGTCTTCGCCGGTAACTTCGGCACTTTCGGCTTCAAGGAATAAGCTGGACGGGGAACCATTGGAATACGGGATGATTAATCCGGGCATGAATTCGGGATCCTAGTACCCTCGAGAGGGAGAGAGTCCGCCCCTGGCTTACAGCCCAGTACTCGGGATGGGATCGGCGGTGGTGATTTACGGAGTCGGGTATCGGAAGGGTAGAGAGTAGAGTGAGAGTGAGAGAAGCAAATTCCCTTGTTTTTGTTCGATTTCTTCCATTTCGAGAGCACTTTTCAATTTTGGGGATATCTATCCCGCTTGCCTCCTCCCCCATTTCCGCAATGTAGTTGTCTTTTTCATAGCTCTACTTTCCCGGTTCGGGGGAGATGAGAGAAAAACGAGTGGACTTGGGTAAAAGGAGTAATCATTTTTTTTCTTTCATGACAATATCCCTATTTACTTGATATTTTTCAAATAGATAAACTGCGAGCCGTGATTACTGCTTTCTGAGCTCAGTGCGGAATTGACACCACGATATTCTTTGGCGCCTAGATGAGTGGATGGTATGGTAAGCGACCCCGGGGGGGAGAGAAGAATGTAATTGTGAAACTCTCTTTCCCTCCCGGCAAAAGGGGGGTGGTCCGGCTGGCCCCTTCCCCGGATGTAGATCTTGACAGGACATGGCAGGTGGGGGGGGAAGATTGATAGTGGGAACAAGGGAGCAAGGGCAAGAGAGGGCAGGTTGAGCCCGGGATGGAAATCTTCCGGTATAGAAACCATAAGGCTTGAACCCTTGCGCATTGAATTTAAGCTTGGTTGTCTAACGTCAAGGGTATGGTGTCTGATGTCACTTGCCGGCCAAGTCATTGTTTCAGATGTGGGGTGGGCGGATGGTGGTGGTGGGGGGGTGTAATTGGAATGTGGGACGACGGGATGGCATTTGATGGGGGCTTCGATGGGAGCGGGGTGGGGCCAGAGTAAAAGCCGGGGGACATCAATTGGGAGGAATTGGGGTGGGTACACAGCAGTAACATAAAGAAAGGACTCTGCAGCACTTGCTGAGTAACCCCATGGGAGCGAGTGACTATGAGACTAGGTTTATTCATCAGTTGTGCGGCTGGAATATGGACGTCCAGGGCAAGGGTCGTAGCACTTAGCTGTTCATCAAATAGGACAGCCGAGGAGGCATGAAAGCTTCCAGTCACGGCTACGGACTACAAGCCGCTCGTTTTTAGAAAATAACAAGTTTTGCTGGTATTTCCCAATGCGGATCCTCCACCTAAAGTCAATCCTTCTATCCATTTCGCGGAAATGCAAACCGCTCTGTATACCTT
>ONZQ02000003.1:2075401-2138299 GCA_900312665.1 Cephalotrichum gorgonifer | reverse complement strand
GTAGCTTCATATTTTCCCCTCTATTCCTCACAGCTCCATCTCGCCATCGCTCTCCTCCCCTTCCCTGCCCTCCTCCTCCTCCTCCTCCCTCCTCGCCGCCTCCGCACTCGCGCCAAGCTTCCTCACCCCCTCCACGACACCCAGCACGAACCCCCTGCTCTCCGCCAGCTCCATCGCGCCCACTCCCGTAAGGCTCATCACGCCCGCGACGCCGCCCTCGAACTGCGCCGTGCTGGCCCTCATCTTGGCGGCCCTCACCTCCCTCAGGTCACGCAGCAGCGTCCTGGCCTCCTCGGGCGAGGGCACGTCGTCGCTCGCGTGCGCGAGTATCATCTCCGACACCTCAAGCCAGTGGTACGGCAGCGCCGACGTCGGCGCGTCCGCCGTGCACGAGGGCAGGAACGGAGGCGACAGCGCCGGCTCCCGCGACGGGTCCACGTCCGAGCCGTCCACCCTCCTCACGGACCCGTAGCCGTCCGGGCGCACGGGCGGCGGCGGCGGGGGGGAGAAGGCGTCCGGGTCGACGTTTGTCTCGTGGTGGACGATCTCGGCGAGGGAGGTCGGGTGGAGCCAGGGGGGAGGCACGATGTTGGCGCGTCGCTGCTTCTTGAGTAGGAGGGCGAGCCAGAGGGGGATGTCGCTTCGTCGTGGGGGTCGGAGGTCTGGCGTCGGTCCCTGCGGAGTGGCAAAAACACGGGCGTTAGCTAGGAGCCCTTCGTAGGTTGATAGACTAGTTTCGGGGGGGAGGGATGGGCATTAGGTAGGGTCCTCGCGGTACAAGGACGCGTAGATGTCAATCACGCCGGGGCTGGAGGGAAGTTTACCCCTAATAGGTTAATGCTGTCTAGTCTTTGGCGGGGAATGACGGTGACTAGTTCCATCTCGCAGAGGAAGGCGACCTCTGACGGAATGAGGCCGACATGCAGGGGGAGAGCCATTGGCGGAGTCGCGGACCCATGTGCCGGGCGCTTCGATGTTCGATTTTCGATGTCCGGCGCGGGGCGGAGATTGAATCGCAGGAATGCAAGAAAGCAAGACGCAAGGCGGGGCAGAGCGTGTTAGTCGCGTCGCATTGGCGTCCGTAAGCGCCACGGGTGGGTTCGCTCTTAGGGCTGTGACGTTGGTTTAGGGTAGGCCCGAACATTAGCCACCATCCCCGCTAGTGCATAAATTATGTTGCCTAGCACAAGCCCTGCCCCGCATACTTGTACGATAATCCTCGTCCATACAAGTACCGTAAGCCCTGCCTGGTATGCGATGCTCACTGTCCCCAGATTCTACCCACCGCCATGCCAGCAAACTAGCAGACATGAGGGTGGTACGTTTCCATCGAATATGCATACACCCACTTGGAATACATGATGCTTCTACGAACACAGCCCCCCATCCCCTCTTCTCTTCTCTTCCAAGACGGTAACGATGGAAGCAGGAAGACACATCCATATCACACCGTCCTAGAAGTGTGGGAGGAAGGGTAAGTCTGGGGCGGTATTGAATCCGTCCTCAAGAGCTATAATAGTACAGATCGAGATGGGGCAATAGGCATGACTGTAATTCTCGTCCTCCAGGGCCACCGCCTTCTACCTCCATCCTACTCTCAACTGGTAACTATCGACATCATCACACACAAGCACACTGGACAAGTCATGCTGGGTCACAACAGCTTGCATTCAAAATTATTTTACATGTCATACTCATACATATGTTTCTCTTTCCAGATGCCCGCCCTTCCCACGTTATTTCCCCGAAAAGATGCCATTTCCCCATTACATTCCTCCATTATTCATTTCTCCAAATAAATAATCAAAATCAAAACATATACCTCTCATTTCTCGTCAGCCCTCACGTCTCTTTTGCCGCCTTTTTTTTTTTGTGTGGCGGGGGTTCTAACCATTCCCAAGCGAATCTATACGGCCCTCCCATTCCCTGCCTCGGGAGCCACCTATGATAGGGAGCCCGACCCAGTCGGACGACCAAGACGGATGTTGTGGTTGGCGAGGGCCGCGTTGAAGTTTTCCAGCGGGGATGAGCCTTCACCGACCCCATTCACACCCCGGACAGGACTGCCGGTGCTGGTACCGGTGGCTGTCAAGCTGCCGTGAACAGCCTCGAGCGTCAGATTCGGGGATGAAGCGTCGGGGGTGACCCAGAACTCTTCATACCTCCAGAACGACGCATCGGGGGCGTCCGGCAGCTCGCCGTAAAAACCGGGGAAGAATGAGATGCCGGGGATGGCCCACAGCTCATCATACCCCAAGAATAACGCATTGGGAATGACCCACAACACGTCGTACCCCAAGAATGCCGCATCGAGGATGGCCCACAACTCGTCATACCCCAAGAATGATGCATCGGGGGTGCCCCGCCACTCTCCATCAATACCGGAGAAGAATGAGGCCCCAGTTGGCTCGTCCAACCCGGCGGGCTCGGGTCCACCGGGCTCGGGTCCACCCGGCTCGGGTTCGCCGGGCTTCAGCTTCCAAGTGGAGAATGGCCCGTCGTCGTACCTCTCGGATCCATCCCGGCTGACATGAGCGAGCGGAAATTGCTCGAGGATCTCATCCCATTCGGCCCGGGCACTCGCGATCTCCTGCTCTCTGACCAGCTGGTCTGAGAGGACGGAGAGATGGAGCAGCCCTTCCTTGTCCCCGTTTCGATTGCTTGGCGGCCTCCGGAAGGGGTTTTTGATCTCCATCTTTAGGCGAGGGTGGGTCGAATATGCCACCTCTACGCCGTCTTCAACGCGGAGCCTGAAGAACCCATCGAAGAGGCGTAGGATGATGCTGTTGCCCTCGCCTTCGATGGCGCGAAGAGCATGATCCCACTCGCGAATGAGCGAAGTGATGATCCAGCTATCGACTCCCTCCCTGATAAGGTCGCCGAATGGGATGGTCTTCTTGCAGCAGGCCCAGCCAAGCCGCTGCCAGAGCGTCCCAAGGACAGATTCTTTGTCTGCCATGTCGCGGGCATAATCCCTTGAGTTAGGGTCGTACAGCCGCTGACCGGCTTTATGGAGCATGGATAGCAGCGCATCCCTGGGCATACCCTTCTCCGGCCATAAAGCCCGGTTGGTAAGGCACTTATGGCAAACATCGTGTTTGCAAGGAAGCACGTGCATCACCGGTGCGCGTTTCGGCACACCACAGTCATTGCACTCCTTGACGGGATGCGACTCCAGGGTTGGCACAGGGATAACTCGCCCCAGGAATCTACTTCCGCTATCTACCGGCACATGCGGCTCCTCCTCATGGCTCCAGACTGGCAGGAGCTCAAATCCGTTCGGTATGTCGCGCGTCTCCTTGAGACCAAGTGCGGGCCGGAGGTTGTGGAGGCCTTTGTTGGCCAGGAGGAGGGTAGATCTATCCCTGAGAACGGCGTGCGACATGTTCAAAGTCGAAAGGAAGTAAAGAGATTATAACGGGGCTGAGGCGAAGTGACGAGGACTCTGCTAATCCGTAGGTATAGACTTGTTCCCGACGGATTTCGTGGCTGAACAGTGGCTAGTCAATGGCAGGAGCGTCTATTGGTCGTATTAAAGATGGGGTAAGGCATATGTATAAGAAGACTGTGATGTGGTTTATGGAAACTGAGGTAAGATGGCAGAGGGCTATGATGGAAGCTATGATGATGCAAGACTGGTGTGCCAGAGGAGTGGGAGACGGGGGAGAGGGGTGGATGAGAGGCATTTTATAATGCTTGGGATGGATCAAGTTTCGGGGCGTAACCACACCCCCCCGAAGAGTCACTACGCAAGGTCAACATTATGGTATGTATGGGGGTGCGTCTGTCATGAACTGGTGATATCCGCTCATTATGCTTTGGTGCAGGATCGAAGAAGATTTTATACCAAACGATAAGAGGATCAAGGTCCGAAAAAATAATGGAAGGGTGGAAGAGTCAATTCGAGGTTGGAAGGTACACCTTCCACCCTAGTGCTTGCCGAGTGGAGCAGGAGGGAGGGATGCCATCAGGTCATGGCACTGTGGAGGGGGGGAATGACCGCTGGAGCTCGAATACAGGTGTTATCCACGCTTTTCGAGGAGCCGCCCATGGTTATGCTGGTCGAGGAACTTGGCCAGTTCGGCCTGCCGGGACTCTCTTCACAGGGGAAAGGAGTCGGGACTTGGCTAACAGGACTATGGCAAAGAACCTGAATCGGAGCATCATCTGAGGATAAAGGCACAGGAGTGCGCTGGAAGGAGCCGTCGAGGATACATGGACCACCTTGGGCGAGCCACGTCTAATGGGCCGGTGCAGCTGACGGCCTTTTGGCGGCTTGGGATTAAGGTTCCAGACGGCAACGGGAGCATTGCCGCTTGGTTAGGGAAGGCGCGACGACGAGCAAGTTCGTATCGGCTGACCAGGGGCTTCTCGGGTGATACTTCTACGACCCGAACGCCAGAGTTCTTCAAGTGTGTCTAAAGTGGCAAGTATATCCCCTTGAGTCGAGGTCACATCACCCCCGGATGGACATCGTTCCTTCCACCCCATCTGCGGTAGAACCAAGCGAGCTTCAATGCTCAAAGGCCGCGGCTACCTTGTCGCAGCTTCCCCGAGCATTTTTTTTGGCGGCCGCCGACTTTCTGCTGGACGAACTTGCTGGGCACCCAGCCAAGTCCACAATCAAGCTGCCGCCCAAAGTTGGTACGAAGGTCTCACGATAGACACGGGTGTGATACTTACCACCACTCCCTTCCCAAAAGTTTACCCCCCTTTTATTTCCTATTTTTTATACTTTCTTTCAAGGTTGAACAAGCTTCAGGGTCCGTGCATGTTAGTGACATAGCGTATGGTCCCCGCCAAAGCACACCCATGAATCCCCCATCCAAAAAACAACAAAAAAGGGCGCGCCAACACTGTAACGTTTTGCGACTGACACGAGAAAATGACGTGGGGAAGCCCACGCCACTACCTCTGCCCAGCATAGTTCGGCCCCGAAATACATATTCGTATAGCTGCATAGTCCTGTACAAACCCAAGTGGCAGAGAAAGAGTCCCTGATGCCGTTCTCTACACCAGGCGGCCCCTATGATGAAGGGGTACCGAAGCCGCCTCCCTCTCCTAGTGCCGCCATTCGAGGTTGACTAGCAAAAAAAAAAAACGGGGGGGGGGAAGGGGGGCATCTGATGTTGCACGGGTAAGCTTCAGTCTTAGGCAGGAACATGCCAGATAGACTCGTTCCATCATGGACGGATTCGCCAACCAGCGTGGAGGGCGTGGTTTAACCAGGAATATAAGGATGGTAACCTGGGTTCGAGGGTAGCAGGACCCGTGAGTCATGAACATGAACTCAAAACCAAGCATACGTTACTGATAGTAAATATGAAAAGGTTCGTCCAAGCCACGTGAGAGAGAGATAGTGCCGCCGATATCATACGAACATACCGTATGCCGTATGCCCCATGCATTCAATCTATCTTTATGCAAAGCAGATGACGACGCAAAAAAAAAGGATAAGATCGAGAATGGCGAAGGGGAAAAGCGAGTAGATACCCAAACCCGGAAGTCTATATCGGGTAGAGCCCTTGTGTAGTAAGTGGAAAAGTCTAATATCAGCGTAACGAGCTCCGAACAGGTAGGTCATGCCTGTTTTTTTTTCTCTCAGCACACCTCCCACATCGGGCGCGGGAGCGGCGCCCACTGCGGGGTCTGATCCCTGCCAGTCTTGAGGCCGAGGTACACCACTCTCCGGCCCGGGTTTCCCACCGTCGTGGACTTGGACTCGAGGCCGTAGTAGTCCGAGATGGCATGCGCGATCCACCGCCTGGTAAGAACATTAGCATGAACACAAGGCATAAATTTCCCCAAATGGAGAAGGAAAAGGGGAGGGGTCCCGACGACGGAGTCCGAACATACTTCAGGGCAGCAGCCTCGTCATCCCTGGGCGGCTCAAACACCAAGCCCGCCTCCACCCTCCCACCGGCCATCTCTCTCCTCGCCCTCTTCCATCCGGCCTCCCTCTCCGCCGCCCTCTCCGCCTCCTTCTCCGCCGCCTCGCTCTCCTTCTTTCGCCCCGTGAACAAGACCTCATCCTCCATCTCCTCATCACCGTCCTTTCCCCCCTCGTCCGCGTTCATCTCGCGCTGCTCACTCACAAAGGCCCTCACCGGGTGCTCCAGCTCCCTGAGCCAAGTCCTGACGACGGGCGTCCGCTTCAGGCTCTCCCGCAGGTCGCGCGACATCTCGCCTGCCCCGAGGCCCGTCGCCCTCCCGTCCTGGCGCTGGCGGTGCTTTCGCGCCGCCTGCAGCGCCGACGCCTTCTCCTCGATGTGGTGGCGGAGGTCCCTGTCCCAGTACTTGGCCACGCGGTAGGGGACGTTGGTGACGGGGTGGGTGGCTCGCGGCAGGAAGTCTATCGGCTGCGGGGGCTGCGCGTTGGGGACGCCGATGAGGCGGTCTGTGATGACGTACAACCGCCAGGCTTAGATTTAGGGGGGAGGGGATTCCCCCTTTTATTTTATTTTTAATTTGCATGAGGAGGGGGTTGTAGACGTACCGTTATCCCATCTCCTGCGCTGCCTGCTCCCCTCCTTCCCCTTTCGGCGCTCCTCCCGGCGCGATGGGGTGTCCCGCGCAGACGGAGGGCGCTGGGTCCGCAGGGCACCAGTTGCGTCCCGGCGGGGGCTCTTGACGGCGCGGGCGGGCTCCTCGTCGAGGGGGATGGCCAGGGGCGAGCCGATGCCTCGGGCGTCAGGCGAGACGCAGAGGGCAGCGAGGGCGGAGACGGTCCACGCCTCGATGTCGATGGGGGTGGTGCTCGTTCGGGCGGGGCGGTATGGGAGCGGGGTCGAGGCCGGGTCAAGGTTGGGCGGTGGAGGCACCGCGCTGTAGATTCCTGGCGCCATTGTGCGGATGCCGTGTCCCTCGGCTATCTCGGGAAGTGGTGTCTGGGAGGGCTTTGAGGGGGCAATTGGGTGGTCAATAGTTGCCGCTCCAGTGGTCGAAGATACCAAGGGTAGGAAGAGCGAGGCGGTGTTGTGACAGAGGATATATATACTCCTGCACTCCTGGGGCGATTCAATTAAGAAGCGCGATAGCTTCACGGGTCGACATTGGCTGGTATGACACGTTGAATTGGAACCCCCGCGCTGACTCGACGAGGGGCAGAATAGGCATTAACTGGCCAATGAAGTCGCGTGCGCAGGGCATGCCCCACCATGATTCACCATGACGGCCCACAGGCGTGATTTTACTTGTGCTCTCAATGCAATATGGAGTGCACCAAACACCACCCCACCCTGTCTCGACTTATTAATAGACTTTGCGCTCTCTAGCTTTGTGGGGAAGCATACAATGGCATTGTCCAAGTATGGAAGGCACTTGGACTCTTCCATGGCCCACTCCGGTAGTGCATGCGTTGTTAGTACATATGCAATTCCAGGATATATGCAGCAAGGACATGACCGTGGGAGTTGGGACGAGAACACAATGGCGGGTCCGGTCCGGTCCGGTCTAATTGCCAACTCTTGGTGGTAGGTTTTGTTTCGGCTCCATTTTCAGGCTCCAGTCAGCTCCACATTTCAAGTATAGCATTAATTACACTTCCATTCCGGGTCGTGTTCGGCCTGCAAGACAGGCTTCGAAATGTACGGATTACGATCATGGTCTCGACAGGGGCTGCCTACCAAGTGATAAGCGCCGGCTTCCAATACTAGGGGCGGTGATATTTGGGGTCTGCAATAAAAATGTATGAGCCTTTTCTCGGAAGTGCGTTTATTAATGAAATGAGCCTTCGCACTCATCTAGGCTGTACAAGTAGAGGCCAGCTTGACAAGTTTCGCCTGTCTATCGCGCCACGGCCCATCGTTCAAGAGTCGAAATCGGATGGCAGGTTGGAGGCTTAGTGAGTGCCTAGAACCAATGATATGCGCTCAGCATGCATGGGTTCCCTCTCAGCTGTCAACCGACCAGGCTGTGCCTGTGACGATGCGACTTATTATCTTCACTCATAGACCCCGCTTCTCTCACGCCATCGCAGGACTGGCCTGTGTCTCTGTATCAGTATTCCCATGGGCGTTCTGTAGACAAGTCGTCCTTAGAGTATCATGGCGCGTTTTTCCTTTAAGACGTTCTTTCCCAGGTCTCGGGAGAGAAGTGCCGACCCTCGCCCTCCGCAGACGACGCCTACCTCAGTTTCTACGCCGACCCATCCTAGTATCGTGGAGCCCGGCCTGGACTTCGTTTTTGTTGGCAATCCGGGGGCTGATGAACCGTATCCTACCGCTCAGGTGGTTCCACGGTCAGACTCGGGTATTGCGCAACGCCTTCCAGACAGGAGAGGGAATGGGAGGATGAAGGACAGCCCGGATGGGGAGTTGCACACGATGGGTCCTCATGAAGGCACGCGCCGCAACGAGCAACCTAGTCGGCCGCCAATTGAGGTTTTGTATCCCGTCACGGCCGATGAAACTGCCCGCAGCATTGAGGTCGAGTACGTTCCGTCCATCTTTGTTAGCACTAAGTGGCTCCTCTAATCGAAATCTATAGCATTGTAGCCGTCCACGGCCTTGGCGCCAACGTGGACTCGTCCTGGACTTACAAGGGCGGCCCGAGAACAGTACACTGGCTTAGAGACAGGGATATGCTCCCCGCCATCGTGCCAAACGCAAGAATCATGGTATACAACTACGAATCGAAATGGCAGGCCAACGCCCCGAGGACACGCCTCGAGCTCTGCGGCGAGGAACTAGTGAATAGCCTGCATAGCTTCCGCAAGGACACCCGCGACCGCCCCATCATCTTCATTGGCCATAGTCTCGGCGGTCTAGTCATCACTCATGTACGTCCGTCCCTCCCCTCTGACAGCCCTGCATACTCTACGCCTGAGGGAGATCACGCTGACCTTCGTTCGACAGGCCCTCCTATTTGCCGACCGCAACGAGGATCTCAAGTACCTACCGGAATGTACCGTTGGTTTCGCCGCTCTTGGAACCCCCTTCCGGGGCACGACCATGCACAGGCTGGCCGACCTCGTTGCGTGGCTGATGACCCCGGCCGGCTCTCACAAAGGGATAGTTCGCGACCTGAAACCAGACGACCAGCACCTGAGAGATAAGGTGCATATCTTCTGCCAGCTACGGGAAAGGCTGGCCATACCCGTATGCTGTCTCTTCGAACTCCTCGAATCCGACTACGGGAAGAAGGCCGGGCTGTGGGGGGGTATGACCCGAGGGATGGTAAGTTATTTACGGATAGTTTCTAAGTTGAGGATCCCCCTTCTCTAACTCACTCTATCCATCAGGTTGTAAAGGAGGAGTCTGCCCACATCCCCGGTTGGCCCCGGTACGCCCTTCAGGCAGACCATTTCACCTTGAACAAGTTTTCGGGCCCGGACGACCGGTCCTTCCTGACTGTCTCTGAACGGATTCGCGTGATGTGCGCCGATTCGAAAAACGTCATTAGGAAACGTCAGAAGAATGGTAAGTCTAGCGCTCATTGGATTGGTAACGCGCGATAGTACTGACCAGCTCCAAGCTCCTCCGAAACGTCCTTTCGTAGTCCAGCTCGACCGAAACGAGAGCTTCGTCGGCCGTGGAGCCGTCCTCGACCAGCTTCTCGGCAGGATACCGCCCAGCAAGAATAGAGACAGCTGTCAATGGACCGCCATCGAGGGCCTCGGCGGCATTGGAAAGACCCAGATCGCGCTCATGGCCGCGTTCCGCGTCCACGATGACTACCCCGACTGCTCTGTTTTCTGGGTTCCAGCCACCAGTGCTACTAACTTCGAGAATTCATACCGAGAGATCGGTCGGCAGATCGCCGTTGACGGGATCGATAAGGGCAATGCTGATATCAAGACGTTGGTCAAGACGAAGCTTAGCCAGGAGAGTGCGGGCGATTGGCTGCTGATTGTTGACAATGCCGACGATACGGAGCTGCTACTTGGGGATAACGGCATCAAAGCCTATCTCCCGTCTAGCCGGAGGGGCTCCATTCTATTCACGACACGGAATCACCAGGTCACGACAAGGCTCGGCATCCAGAAGCAAGGCACTATCGCCATTACAGAAATGAGCAGGGCTGAGTCGATTGATCTCCTAGCACAAGGGTTAGAAGAAAACCAGATGGACGATGCCGACGGTACGGATGTCTTACTCGACTTCTTAGCCGATCTTCCTCTAGCCATCAAACAGGCATCTGCGTATATGGCAGAGGTGAGGATATCAACGACGAAATATCTTGAACTCTGCAAAGCAAGCAACGAGACCATGATCAAGCTGCTAAGCAAGGATTTCGAAGACCGGGGCCGCTACGAAGGCATCCGGAACCCTATCGCCACGACCTGGCTCGTCTCCTTTGAGCAAATCTTAAAGAGTGCGCCACTCGCTGCGGAATACCTGAGGTTCATGTGCCTCCTTGCCCAGAAGGCCATCCCGGCATCACTGCTGCCACCCAGGGAGGATGAGCTAGAGGTGGTTGACGCGATTGGCACGCTGAAGGCGTATACATTCATCGCTGAGCAGCAGGAACGAGATATCTTCGATATTCACCGTCTCGTCCGGCTAGCCATGCAAAACTGGCTGCGGGAGAAAGGAGAGTGGGAAGAATGGGTTACAAAGGTAATCCAGCGACTTGCCGAGGAATTCCCGTATCCTAAGCACGAGAACAGAGGCATATGGATGAAGTACCTGCCCCATGCTCAGAACGTGATTGAGTATTGGGACGATACAGTCGACAAGGAAGCCGCAGGAGAGCTCTCGTATAACATGGGCGAGGGCTATCACCGGCTCGGGAGGTACCAAGATGCAGAGAAGCGGAACCGACTTACCCTGGAGCTGAGGTTGAAGGTGCTAGGCAAGGAGCATCCTCAGACACTTACTAGCATGAGCAACCTCGCACGTGGGCTCAATAGACAGGGGAAGTATGAAGAGTCGGGACGGATGCATAAGGAGACGATGGAGCTGAGTGAGAAGGTGCTTGGCAAGGAGCACCCCGAAACACTTACCAGCATGGAGAATCTCGCGCGTGCGCTCACCGGGCAGCGGAAGTACAAGGAGGCGGAGAAGATATACCAGCAGACGCTAAAGATATTAGAGAAGGTGCGAGGCAAGGAGCATTCTCAGACGCTCACTGTCATGAACAACCTTGCGCATATGTTCAACGAGCAGGGCAAGTACGGGGAGGCGGAGCGGATATGCAAGCGGACGGCGAAGATATTCGAGGAGCACCTGGGCAAGGAGCATACCCGTACGCTTGGAAGCATGAACAACCTTGCGTACGCGCTCAGAAATCAGGGGAAGTACGAGGAGGCGGAGAAAATATTCCGGCAGACACTGGAGCTGAAGGAGAAGAGTCTAGGGAAGAACCATCCTAGCACGCTCGGTGGCATGAACAACCTCGCAAGGGCGCTCCAGTCTCAAGGGAGGCATGACGAGGCGAACCAGGTGCTAGAGGAGCGGAAGAAAAGGGAGAGCGGAGAGTGAAGATGATGCACGAAGCTGTCTGGGGCTGTTGCAACAAACCTTCCTCTTCTCTCCATTTATTACATTTTTTGCAAAAATCTTCTCTAGTCACGATCTGGATCATGGTAGGCCCGTAGTAATTGAAAACTCCTTGTCTATGCACCTCCGCCAGGATGTTGTCTGAAATATGAAAGTAGAAGAGGGTAAATAAGAAGGGTGAGGGAGTGATCGAAGTGAGGAAATAGAAAAACGGTAAGACGAAAGAGAAGAGGGAAGATAAGAAAGCTATACAAGAAAGAAAAGAAGAACTCCTATATCGCCCACCCATCCCACATCCCAGTCGCCCTGGGTATCCCAATTATAAACGCGCAAGCAGACCCCGGGCACCCGCCCGAGGCCGAGAAAGAAATACGCCCACCAATATTACCAGCACCTTCCCCCCAATCTTCTTCCTCGTCCACTATGTACTTGTCCTGAACAAACCCGTCATAGGTCTGTTCTTCCCATCCCCCGACTCCTCCCTCAGCGCCACCTTGCCGCCCTTGACCTCATAAACCGGCACCCCGCCTAATCCCTCCGAGTCGTCGTCGAGCCTCTGCATCCCCCTGTTGATCCCCGAGCCCCGAGCCCCCGACATGGTAAACATGGACTTCCACCCCGCGCCGCCCCCCACCGACCCGGAAGACGACATCACGCCGCCGCCCCTCGCGCCGTTCCTCCTCTTCTTCCGGAACATGATGACCAGCACGCCGATGACCAGCATCGCCGCGACGCCACCCACTACTGGCGCGGCGACCCACGAGAGGCTCGCGCTCCCCTGCGAGGACCCGGCCTCGGCGCTGCCGGAGGGCGAGTCCTGGGGCACGGTGATGACGCGCGTCACGACGGGCGGCTCCGTCTCCGGCGCCGTGGACGACGAGTCGTCGGAGCCGTTGCCGCTGGACGGCAGTGGATTCGCGACGGCGATGCTGCTGCTAGGGACCCCGGTCGGCTGGATGGCGGCGTTTCCGCCTGGGACTATGGTGAGGAAGCCTCCGCTGTTGGGTAGAGGAGATGCTCCGTTCGTCGGGGCTGAGGGAGAGGCCTAGAGAAATATCATCGATTAACGAAACAGCCGCCAACGAAAAGAAAAGAAAAAAAAAGGAGAGGTAATTAGGGGAACTTACACCTGAGTTTAAGACCCCCGAGTCTATCCCATCCAACGCACTCATGGACCCGTCCTCGACCGCCGACTTCAGGTAGCAGTTCATGAAGCCCATGCTCATGCTCGAGTCGTACGAGAAGGCCACGCACCCGGACGTCCCCGCACAGTCGGCCGCGCACCCCTCGTACGTGATCTGGTGCCTCTGCACCATGTCCCCGCCGTTGATGACCTGCCTGCACACGGACTCGAAGCCGCTGGCCTGGAGCCTCTGGCCGTCGACGCACGTCGAAGCGGCCAGGGTGGGGTACTGGGCCACGGCGGAGTCGTCGCGGCGGCTGTCGCGGGAGTCCTCGGCGCCGCCCTCGCCTATGAGGCGGCACCCGTCGCGCTCGCTGTAGTTCACGCCGTCGCAGCGCGGGTGGAAGGTGCCGCAGAAGTCGGCGCACTGACCGAAGGATGTGGCCTCGTCGATGGTGGCGATGACGTCGCCCTGGAGGAAGTTGCCGCAGGAGACGGTCAGGATGAGACCCGTGCCGAGGGTCTCGCCGTCCGCCCCCGGGCAGGGGGCGCTGCTGCGTCGCTCCAGGCGCATCGCGGGGAGATGGCGGCGGGCGTGGGCGTAGGCGTGGGAGTGGGCGTGGGAGAGGGAGAGGGAACGGCCGGCGGCGGGGGAGGCTCGTTGACCGGGCATCAATGGAATGACCTCTACGGTGTCTCGGCGATGCGGTTGTGTTCGCGGGTGCGTGAGCCCGTCGGTATATCCCGTATATACAAGAGAGAAGTGAAGTGGGAGGACTGGTGAAGATAAAGTAAGAAGAGCGAAAGTCGAAGGAAGAGAAGAGTAGGGTAGTAGGATCGTCGACTAGGAGGAGGCCTGCTGTTTCCGTAGTATAAGAGAGAAAATGAGAAAGTGAGAGGGTAAAAACGACTAACAGATGTAAGGACAGTAAGTTACCGGGCGGAAACTATTGAAACGGAAGAGAACGCATAAAGTAGGCAGAACACCAAGGACGCATGACGGAGAATTTGAGAGGAAGGGAAGGAGGAGGGAAGCGAAGAAGGGAAAGGGAAGAGAGGATCTGAAGTCATGCCAAACCATGGGGGGCCTGCGGGTAGTCATTGTCCATCCCGCCCACACCTTCTTCTTCCATGTTCTTTCTTTTCTTCCCAGCGGCAGGGACGCCGAAGATCAGGATACTTTCTCTTTCGTATATTCGCCATTAAAGATTAGGTACAGGGCGATCGAAACGCGATGATGAGGCTCGCAGCCGTAGGAATGAGGGAGGAGACGTGTATCTCGTAGATCCCCCTTGCCACGGCGGGCAGAGAGCACCCGTCTAATGTAAGTCATTTTGAGCCTGGCATTGCCTACGCGAGAGGGGAGAAGAAAAAGAAGAAAAAACATATCCCGAAGTTTCTTTGCTCTCCCCCAACTTTTCCTGCCCTTTCCCTCCCTCTTCCACTTTACGAGACGAGATCACCCTTTCTGGCGCGGCACTAATAGCGAGGGGGAGATTTGGACGCAAAAACGGCTTGGGCCGGGCGGGACTTGTGTCGTATTGAGACGCAGGCAGAATGCAAGTGTGTTCCAGGGAGTGTCGATCACGAGCGCCTGAGGCGTTGGATGTGCAGTTGTGCAGTTGGGGGGGGAGGGGCTGTGCGACCATGGAAAATAGAGCAGGGGGTCAGATTGATTTGACTGTTTAATATTACTTGGCGTCTCATTTTTTTCGAAGCCCAGTCCACTAGCTCGGGTCCTTTGTCACAGGGGACCCCGGTACCGAGCGAGACATGCGGGACGACGACGCCGTGAACCGACGGCGCTGAGGGGCCGAGCGCTAATGGCGCCCACGCGGGGTACCCGACGGCCCCACTCGGAAGATGCCGAGGCGAGGCACGGATGGAACAGAAGGCACGAAGAAGAATTGAACAAGAGTCTTTTGTTTGGGAATTGTCCTCTTCAATATGTAAGAGGAGCAGGCCAAACATGAAGATTTTACTTTACCCCTTTTCCACTATGTAGTCTAACTACCGTCGGATCTCAACCACCTCGCATCCGTTGTCTATTTACCCGCATCTCAGAACAGAACAAACAAATGATTGATTCTTCAAAGAGAAAGGACGGCGGCCAGGTATTTGGTCCCATGTTCGCCCCTCGGGGATCCTCGAGACACATCGTCCAACACGACATCCCTTGGCAAAGAACCAATCTCCCCCAAACCCCCAACCCCTGGCCCCCCCGCATAAAACTTGACATATCCGGGGTAGCATTGGCCCGTCCCAGACTATTACATCTTCGGACGATTTCCCGCGGTTCGGGGAGGGGGTGCTCGGGTATCAATCACCCTGACAAATACGCACGCACGCACCGACAATGATTTCTCGGCTTACCAAACCTTGGGGCGAGCGAGATCTAATATATAGTTACAAATTAAGTTGATATTTGAGGGGAGAGGGGATGTCGCGCAGAGATGGTGAGTCGTGACTGCGGTGCTTGCGTGTAGCGTGGACGACGTTCCTCGCAGCAGCTTTTCTTCATGCAAGCACTCTACAGCGTCAGCTGGAGATACATGGTGTCGATCCTGAGGGTCTCGAACGTCAGCGGGGGGGGAACGCGGCTTGATAAATCCCCGTGTAACAAGAAACACATACCACCGACCAAACTTGAACCCAACCCGTTTCAGATGCCCACTCTTGAAAAGCGGGCCAAAAAAGGAAAACAGTCAGCAAAACCTTTCCCTTTCTATACGTACGGGGATTTTTTTTTTTTGCCCCCTCCTCTATCCTCCAGTTCTTGCCTACCGGGGAAGGGGTAGAGAGAGGGACGGCAGAGTGTTTGTCGACTTACAGGCTCAAACCCGTTCCGCACGTAATAGTCCCTTAGCCCCAAGCCGTTCCCCTCCGCCAACTCGTCCACCGCCATAACGGCGAGCACCTGCTTCACCACCCTCGGCTCCACGCCCCGCTCTGCCCCGGGGAAACACCCCGCGTGGGCCGACGGGTTGCGCAGCGCGCCCAGGAGATTCCCGAGGAGCCGCGTACCCACCCCGCCCCCCTTGTAGGACGGGTGGCAGTACAGCGAGATCTCCGCCGTGTGCTCGTACGCCCCGAGCGTGGCCCGGAACTGGCTCGCCGAGGCGTACCCGAGGATCGTCGGCGGCGAGGACGACCCCGTCGAGGCCGCCACGATGTAGGGGAAGCCCTTGGATGCGATGGAGTCGTAGGTGGATGTGAAGTCGGCTAGCTTGCGCGGCTCGAGGGCGAAGGTCAGGACCTAGAGGAGAAGAGTGAAAAGCGTCAATTTTGGGGAGGGAAATATTTTGCCTATTGGCCGGAGAAGTAAGGAGGCTAGGGTACTACCGTGTTCAGGATGTAGTGATTGCCTATCTCCATGATTGCGGGGAGGTCTCCCTCGCGAGCTGCCCGGATCTCATAATCCGGTATACGGGGAGGAGTCATGGTGACGGCGACGGTGAGCAGGTACTGCAAAGCAAAGCACTTGAAGCTATGTCCCTCGAGAGAATGTAGTCATAGATAACGAAACCAACAAGAAATTTGACGGAAAATGAGTAACACTGGGAATACTCTCGCCGAGGTGTCTTTGTCAGCCAAGGAATGACTCAAATCGCTCGCTCCTGCTGTTAGAGAAAAGATAAGACGGACATCCAATCGAATAAACAATGATTGTCATCGGAGTGTTAAGCGGGGCAGGCCGACGCGTCGTGTTAGTGGATGGGAGTATGGATACAACCTCCCACCTCCCCCAAGAAAGCTCCTGCAGTTGAAAGAACAGTAGAATGCAAATCCCGGGTGGAATGACTAGGCATCTTCCCAAACACAAAGTATGTTATTTACCAGTTGCACGAGTAGGCAGATATCATACAAAGAAGAAGTACCCCCGGATCGACATTGTCGCTCACTGCTACCCTCCCCCGCTACCCTCAGCCCTCAGCGCCGCGCCGAGCTATGCCCACCCCGGGGCTTGGCCCCGTTCCCGATCCCCCCGGGCCTAAGCAGCGGCTGCCTCTCCCTATCCACCTGCCTCTCCTCCCTCGCCTCCAACCTCTCAAACTCCTCGGGCGTCTCCGCGTACCGCTCCGGGTGCGCGGTGTACGGGCCCGGCAGCCCCTCCTCCCAGCCCTCCGAGTACGCCCTGTTCGGACCGGGCCGCCGGGGCGCGAGCGGCGGGCTCACGGGGGGCGAGACGGACAAGCCGCCGGGCTTGTTGAATTCGTAGTAGATGGCCATGACTAGGACGATGCCCTGCATGAGGGCCGTGAGTATGTAGATGGACCACGTGCTCCATCCCTCGGCGCCCAGGCGCGCGAAGAGGCTCGCCGCCACCAGGAACCCGCCGGGCGTCTGCATGCACATCATGGGTATGCTGAGGCTGCCCGCGCGCTTGAGCCGGTACGTCGTCACGATCTGGGGCACGTACTGCACCCCCGCGAGGGCGGCTGACATCACCCCGAGCGAGTTGGCCCACAGCTGGAGCTTTCCGGGGAAGCCGGTGGCCAGGATGCCCGTGATCACAATGACTAGCAGGCCGTGCGCGAGGCAGGCCGCCCCGACGAGGATGGCCGTCCGCCAGCCCGGTGGCGGTACCTCTAGCTCGTCGTCGTCGGACACCTGAGCGTCGTCGTATCGGAAGAAGACGAGAAATAATACGAGGCTGGTAACAAATGGGTTAGCGGGTTTGGTTGAAATCGGGAACATCGTGACATCATGAAACAGAGGCTGGGGATTATGCCTGGGTGCGTGGGTGCGAGGAGAGAAAAAAAGGGAGGGGGGGGGGGGGATTTGAGCGTACATAAGCGAGAAGCAGATCCATTGGACACCCAGCTGCGCAATCCCCAACATCCCGCCCAGACACTCCATTGCTCCGACCGTCTTGCAGCACGCTATATCCTGCCTCGAGGGCTCGACGGTAAGGATTGCCGCGAATCCCGATGTCGCCGACGTCGTCCCCAGGAGGACAAAGTATGGCGATATGCCCTCGGCCGTTCTGCGCGATATGATTCGGTAGTGTTGAGGTAGGTAGGAGACGAGCATGCCGAGGACGATAATTCTATATGCTGGTTAGTCCTTCTGTCGGTCCGCAAGCCGAACCAAGCGAGGGTGGAGCCGCTTTGGCGACGATGGGTGAAACGTACATGGAGACGACCAAGTTGACGTAGTTTGGCTCCTGCATCGCCCGGCACCTGGGGTGCTGCTCAAGGAGCATCTGCTCCATCGTAGGATCCATGGACTCCATCACAGGGCCCCGACAGCTCCTCGAGGAGACACAAATCCGGCACTGTTGACGATTTGGATAGCGGGGTCGTTCTGGCACGATGGGATTTGGTGGCGCGGGCGATCACTATCGCTCTAGTAGCCAAGCTCCGCTGTACAGTCAATTCGTAATAGTTGGCCGCTTTGGAGACGCTGTCTTGGTAGGGGGTGCTGTTGTCGAGCTCCTTTCCTGCCTGTTGACAAAGCTTGGAAGTTGTAAGTAACCGACTGAGGAATCGGGTCGGTGCCTGAACAACTACTCGATGACGAGGGACATGGCACGCACGCGCGAAGGAGCGCGAGCCTATGGCACTCCAGATCAGGTGCACGCGGGGAGCTCCACTAGTCAGCGTGCACGGACCGACACCACCAATGCAAGCGTTTAATGCTTGAATTGAGCGCTAACCTAAGAGGTACCGGAAACCCACACTACAATGTATCTGTGTACATTGTAAGATCTAAGAACAGACCCACTCACTCATCCGGAGAATAAATGCCATGCGTGAGTCCCCTAATTATACCACCCCGAGAGCATGTTGAGACCGGAAACCAGCGAAAGATGAGAAATGGCGTTTCCTCTCGTATATCCATAGAAAACACAGTCCTAGAGGTCATCCGAGGTTGACCTGAAAAGAAAATCATCCCTGGACAACGACCCGGCTCCGGGCGAGGAGGCAGATCCCACCCACCACACACGCCCTCACACCTATCTCGGGCGGGTCTAAGTCACACTCCCAGCCATGGCCTCCCCTCCGCCTCAGACCCCAGAAGAAGCCCGTGACGACAGGCCCCCACCTAGGCTGCTCGCCTCCGCCAACCCCACCACCTCCCGACCCGGCGACACGCCGGACCTCTTCCGGACGGTTCAGTTCTCCGCCGACGGAACCACCCTCCTAGGCTCCACCTGGAACCACTACCTCACCTCCTACGTCCTCCCCCAGGACCTCCTCTCCCCAGACTCCGCCCCGCACCACCTCAGTCCCCAAGGAACAGTCCACCTCCACTCCCCCATCCGCTCCCTCGCCCCCTCCCCGCTCTTCTCCCTCTCCGACCCCTCGTCCCAGACCGCCCTCGTCGCCACCAACGACCACCCCATCCAGCTCCACCACCTCTTCCCCTACTCGCCCGACACCTCCAGGATAGCCTCCTACAAGCTCATCAACGCCAGCACGGAGGCCTACATAACCCCGACCTCCCTCCTCTGGCCCTCCCCGGGCTCCATCTTCCTCTGCGGCTCCGCGAACCGCCTCGACGTCTTCGACGTGAGCAGGGAGGGCGAGGAGGGCCACTACACCACCCTCCAGACCACCGCCCGGCCCTCGAGCGGCAGGGTCCACGGGTGGAAGGGCACCATCTCCGCCCTGGCCGCCTCGCCCCCAGACGCCGGGCCCTCCTCCGTCTTGGCCGCGGGGTCGTGGAACCGCTGGGTCGGACTCTACGACTACCTGCGCACCCCCGCTCCCATATCGCACTGGTCCCTCGCCGGCGTCGTGGACCCTTCCTCGGGCACAGAGATCCCTGGGAGCGGGGTCGTCCAGACGATCTGGAGCCCCTGCGGCCGCTACCTCGCCATCAACGAGCGGAACTCGCACGGCGTGGTCCTCTATGACATCCGGGGCGGGCATAAACTACTGGGTGTCCTGGGGCCCAGGGACGCCGGGACGCAGATGCGACTAGCGTGTGACGTCTTCGCGACAGGTGCCGACGCTTCTGAGCGCGGGCAGTTCGAGTTGTGGGGGGGCACGCTCGACGGTTCCGTCAAGGTCTGGGAGAACGCCGGCGTCTCGCCAGGCCGTGAGGACTCGAGGAGGTCATGGGAGTGGAAAGCGCATGAGGCGCCCGTTACAAATACGGCTCTTCACCCCTCGGGGTCCGTCGTGGTGACCAGCGCAGGGACGTTCGGCTCTCCTTCGGACTCAGTCGTTGACTCAATGGTTGGTAGGCTCAACGGTGATGGCGTGGCCGAGATGCCCATGACGCATGTCACGCCAGACACTAGCTTCAAGATCTGGGAGTGTGCGGCTTAGCACTGGGTCGGTTCAAGATCATGGTATCCTGGGGAAGTTATTCATGTATTAACTAGCATCGACAAGACATCAAATAGAAGAACATTGAATTAGCCCCCCCAGGGCGATCCCATTCTTCAGTAACTGAGAAGCTCAAGGCCTTACATGCGCGCCTTATCCTCCCAGCGACCTAGAGTCTGAAGAGGTCGGCGTCCCCCTATGATTCCCTCAAACATAGGAAGACGCTCCTCTGGCGACATCCCAACCAACCGTGCTAGCCCCTGGTCTCCATATTCTACTTTCAGGGCTCCAGCCAAAACTTGCGCCGCGTAGACATTCATCCCACCACGCCGAAGGAATCTTTCCCAGCTCGTCTCCTCCCGGACAAGAAGATGTTCGTTCCTCCTCCCCTCATATCTATACTCGTTCATGAAGGAGATTATCCACTTTACAAGACACTCTTCGCTGTCGCCTATCAGCACACACTCGGCCGATGAACCCAACGTGGCCGTGAACGCCACGAACTCGGTGAAAGCCCTGGTGTCGTCTGATTCCAATTTTGGACGGCATACTGAAATCAGAATGATCAGCTTCTCGTATAGCGCGGCAACCCTGCGCGTCTTTCGGCAGAGTTCGGTTAGCTCCATTCTTCTAAGCGGTCTCTGTCGAAATTGGCTCAGGCTAGCCACAATGACTCCGGTGCTAGAAGATAACGGTATATCGGCTTCGTAGACAAGTGGGGATTCCCCTCCCAAAGCCCCCGCAGGAAAGGTCGAGGAAGGCCTTGGATGGGTATTGAGATCCCTGATATATAACTTGGCCATTGGACATAGCTGGTCGAGCTGCCGGATGACAGACTTTCCAAGCGCCGAGGACACGATGTATCTGCTTGCAGTCTCCGTCGGATAGAATTCTGGATACGTAGATGGAACCTTTTGGACCTGTGGTCCAGGTGCTGGGTCGCCCCACGGTGGCTTAACGCGACAAGGAGTTTGGAACTCGGGTGGAGTGCTACTTCCCGATGCCCTCATCTGACCCGAAAAATGCGTGCTCTTTGTCAAAAATGCCTTCTCTGGAGCACGAATTTGGAGGTAGTTCGTCAACAACCCGCCGACCCCATCGTCGTCGCCCCTATCTAGCAGGCCCGGGAAGTCGCCACTAACCCTGGTGCCTTCAACTATGACCTTTTTTGAGCAAGGTTCTTCCCCATGGGGTGATTCTAGAACTCTCTTGGGACTGTTAGGAAATGATAGGGATGTAAACGTCAAGTTGGCTTGGTTGGAAGGATGAGACAGCGCAATTTCGTCGCTTTCTTCAACGGCCAAGAACCGGAGGGTCCGCCGTGTATATAGCTGTTCTAAATTCATATCACCGCCCTTATCATCGCTGTCTCCAGAATTTACAAGCCGTTCAGATGCTTGGCTGTCGACCTCCAAACACTCGGCGAGAGAGACCCTGCCTACCGTAGTGCTAAGCGGCCGCCATCGGAGTCTCTTTTCTTCCCTCGTGGACCTTTTAATCTGTTCTGTGACTCCCTTGGGAGTCGACAGGTGGAGTGACTTGAAATGAGCTGCGGCGCTACCAACCGCTTTCTTCCAGTGCGGATCTGGAATCGTGAAGTCCATTACCGGAACTGGGACTTTTCGGCTAGATCCAGGACCACCCAGGCGTTCCTGCTCCGCTTGTCGGAGGGCTTTTAGTCCTAAAACTTGCACTTGAGTTGCAATTCCGCTAGTCAAGAACGGAATCTCATCACTCATCTCATCAACGTCCGTGAAGCGGGCATTAGCTTCTCCGCAAAGGGGCACAATAGATCTCAGCGCGGCTTTCAGTGACAAGGATTGGAAGAGTTTGTCGTCTTGAGGTCGGCTATCGGAAAAGGGTACGGGCACCTCCACTTTCATACTCGAAACTCGCTGACCCTCCACTTGCGGTGGTGGAAACACGGGTGACGATTCTGGAGGTGTTTGAAGCTCGGAATGGAGCACACCTTCCCCCTCGTACTTGACCTGAAGATGGCTTTCGGTTTGCTTGATGTCTGCACTAAGCAAAGCGTCTTTATCCGAAAAACAGGTGATGATGCACGTCTCGCTATCCGGTATGAAGGGCTCATAAGTAGATCCTGAAGGCAGGAGAGGAGAGGAGAGAGGCGCCCCTCGACGCTTGCACTCTGTTAGCAAGGCTCTCTTCGAAAATTAAGATATATGACGGGTCTCGTACTCGACCTTGCTTGTACGCCGTAAACTCGGCGTCGATGAGACTGGTTATAGATTTCGTCTTCCCAAGATTGCCAATACCATCGATGCCATTATAACCGAGTTCTTCGAGTAGTTGGGCATCATCCCAGCCTTGGATGCCCTCTCCCGGAAGGTGGTTGTCGAAGTGCTTCGTGAGTTGGTCCGACCAACACGGGAAATGCAAACCCTCGTCTCCTGACTCATCTACCACTATCGGCGGAATCACCGTCTCCACCGGCTGTGGATCTCGTCTGTTGCGAATTTCCTGAAGGAGCACAAGCAAGTCCAGTTCATTGTTGGATCTCAAGATTGGAATCTCATATCTTGACTTCTTCGAGGCTTGTAGTCTAGGGTTCGAGTCAGGCGTGATCTGGGGGCATAGGTCATCAACTGTTGAGAGTAGCCCCTGTAAATACTCCATGGATGATTCAGTGTCATGCCATTGGTCCCTCATGGTAGGAGCCGGGATGGTGCACTGTGTGAGGTGAGAGTAGCTGGTCAACCCACGGCCCTTTGCAGGTCGGACAGTTGGCCTGAGGGACTCCAAATATGCCGCCGCTCGTTCCGATGATTCCACATAAAAGTCAACGGTCAGATTATGCTCCTGGGCGTAATGGGAACTTGATCCGATAACGAGAGGCCGAGGACGTCTCCGAGCATGGCTCCAGAGAACCAGATCGTCTCCTGGGGAGATGTTAACTGGAACGTCTAGCGATATGTCCGAGTTCATATCGGAAGCGCTGTAGCTCTAGTCTTGTCAGGCGAGGACATCGCAGTATGGACTGGGTGAGGGTGGGCGAAGCGGAACATAAGCCACGATGGTAAGAGGTCTGGGAGGATAAGTAAATATCCTCTCGGAAAAAAAATCGGAAGTGTTGTGAGAGTATGATGTGATGGAGGAGGGGTTGTTTGTCAAGGAAGGAGTGAAGGTGGCAGTCCATTGGGGCTCCTTCCTTTGCTTTAAACTCCCCCCCCCGGTGTTTTGAAGTCCACCTCAGTACATCCATGGCAATGCGAAAGATCATGACTGTGTCTCTGTAGTAGGGCTATATTGCTCGGAATGATAAGAAAATCTCAGCGTTCCTTCATGAGGAGGCGAGCTCCAGGCCGCCTATCTGACAAAACATATCCAACATGGCCTGCCTCATCTCCTCGTCATTAATGCTATCAGCATCGGCCAGACCCACCACATGGCCCTCCTCGTTAAGACGCAGGGCTTCACGGGGATCCGCACCACCTACCTCCACCAGCGTACGGCACACTTCAATACTCCCTTTCCTAACCGCGATCCTAAGTGCGCTCCACCCATCAACCATAGGCCCGCCATTCACATCGGCACCTCCCAGAGTCAGTAGTATCCCGACAGACTCGGCGGACGAACCAGCAAAGGCAAATTCCCTCAGCGGCGCATCGTCGTTTTCGTCCAGCTCATCCACGCCCTCAGGATAGTGCTCGATCAGGAGCTGCACAACCTCCGGGTTTCCGTACCGCGCTGCCATACAAAAGACGTTAGCCCCGCCGGCGTCGCGGTGCCGGAGGTGGGTCTCGATGCCTGTCTGCTGGAGCAAGTATCGTACTACATCGACGTGGTTGGATCGGACCGCCTCGCCGATGGACTGATGCCTGTCACGACGTTTGGGGTCGATCTGGCGCAGACGGTCGCGCAGGAGCTCAGTGCGCAGTTCCGGGTTCCGTTCCGCATCGTCGAATAGCCGCTTGATGACGGGGAGACAGCCCGACCTTGCCGCTTCGCATAGCAGCTCGTTGCCCCAAGAGTCGGTGACCAGCAGTGAAGTCATCTCGTGGACGAGATCGAAGAATCCCGTCCACCCGTCTTCGTCGCGGGTTTCTACGTCTGCGGTTGTCCACGCGCCCATAGCACCCATGAAGAGAGGCAGCGTCTGCGGCGTTAGACCGATGCGCTCATGGCTGAAGATACTTCGAAGCATAGAGGCACGGCCATGGCTGACAAGATGTTTGATGGTCGTGGCGATAGATGTGCTCAAAAAGTCAGGGCCGCCAAGGTCATAGTCGGACAAGATTTTCTCCACGGCAGCCGTCGGTCCAAATGTCGATGTGATGACCAGTGGATCCAGCGTGTCGCTGTTCCAAGAGAACTTTGGCAGAACGGTGCAGTCAGGGCGGCAGTACTGGTCAGCCCAGTTACGGAGCCTGTTCGATTTGGCTCGGCATAGGAGGACTATGTCTGAGATATGCGGCGAAGACTCCCACGCAGTAACACAGAAATGGTCTAGCCAGTAGCAGGAGGCGTAGACGAAGAACTCGCCGAAGCCGTGCTCTGCTGGGTTGAAACACATTGGTGCGGAAGACTCCGTAGTGTCTGAGTGAGATGTGCCCAGTCTACCAGTCTCCCCATCTTCCCGACCGAGAGCATCGTCGCCGTCATCACCGTCGTCGTCAAAGAGCCCGAATCCCTGAGGTAACTCTGCCAGTGCCTGAGCCTCCTGCTGGTCTTCAGAAAACAAGTGGGTCCCCTCATTGTCGAACTCATCTAAAAGCAAGTATCTGACACACACATTCAAAAGTCGAGCTTCCAGGTCCGACTGGCGCTGTCCCATGTGTGTTCGCTCGGCCTCGGACATCCTCTCTAGATTCTTCAAGTCTGCCCAGCCCGACGGGGGAGAGCGTAGAATCAATACCTTTAGCGACTGATGGGCGAGCCTCACTTGACTTTTTCTGGCGTCGTCAAAGTCGATATGGCTCAAGAGCGGCTGCACCAAGTCCAAAACGCGCTTCACATCGACCCAGTCCTCCACGTCTTGTATCTTCGTCGCATCTTCAGGAAGATCACCAATAGCTAACGCCCATCCTAGCTCCAGTATGCTCAGGGGCCTTCGCGCAACGGCAAGGATTTCCAAGGCTCTTGTGGCGATTCTCTCGTTCTCGTCCTCTCCATCAACTGCTTGGCGGAACAGCTTCAAATATAGCGCTGACAGATCGGCGGGCAGCGGGATTTCTTTTAGGAAAGACTCCATTCGGGCGTAGGCGTTTATCCTGAGCCTCCGGATAAGATCGACCGTGAGCTTCATCCAAATGGCACTACCATCCGCCACTTCGCCCAGTCTACTAATCACGAGCTTTCGAACGCGTTCGGGTGATCCTGCCAGATTCTTATTGACCAGGTAGTCCAGGATGACTACGTCTCGCTCTCGATCCGGAAGGAGGCGGATCTGTGCGGCCCCATCTAATATCCCCTCAATCCCTTCGTCCGGGCGGGATGATAGGAAGACCTTCAGTCTGGATGTCCTTTCCGAGATGTCTCGAAGTAAGGCGATGACCTCCGGCATAGACCGGTCGTCACACTCATCCATCGCATCGATGACGACAAACACCGGCCTGTTTATAAACTCGACACATTCCGCGAAGAAAATCCCAAGCTCCTTGGAGGACTGTGCAGGGTCGATAGACTTGGCCATCCTAGTGTCCGTGTGCCACTTATCAAACCTAATTTTCAGGCCTGGTTGTTGATCCAGCAACTGCAGCAGCAGACTTGAGTATATGTAGACGGCCTGAGAGTTTTCGTCTGTGTTGCAGTAATGGTAGCATATCAAAGGGCGAGGCAGGCTGTATTTGTTCAGGTGGATGACGTGGTCGATCAGGAAGGCAGTGGTAACCGTCTTGCCACAGCCCATGCCTCCGAACATGACCAGGAACCTCGAGGTCGACGCGCCATACCACTCGAGGAATGTCGGGTTTTGGGTCACCCATGTGCACGCGCCGTCTTCCCTCGCCCTTTGGATGTTGCAGTGGTGCTCACTGCGTTTCCTTTCCTTATCGACACCAAGGAGCTTCAGAACTAGTTCGCAAGGAAGTGTCAGTCAGGTAGGTAAGAAACGACGGGTGGCCGGGTAGATCAGTACTTTTGTCGTCCAGAAGCAGCCGCTTTATTTCATCTACAAGCCTGAGTGTCGTATTCTGTATCGAGTCTTGTAGACGGCTGGCGTGCTGTAAGAAGTTCTTGACGATTGGTGGCAAGTGCTGTTTCAATGCTTCCGACAGAATCTGCAGGGCAGTTCCTCTACCGGAGAAGAACTTGAACGCAGCGATATAGAACTCTAGGAGGTCGACATATACCGGAACAAGAACCTGAATAAGTGTCAGCGCTTGAAGATGCATGGTAGCCGTGGTGGACTTGGTGTGTCCGTCGTAAATGGCTACTTATAAGTGGCAACGACTGACCTCGTAAATAGAATTTTCCGTGGTCAGCTTCTGCCCGAGTACATCACACTCGTCGATGATCGCTGTGTGCTCTAGCATTTCGGTAATTTGGGAGGTAAGTGCATCATTTGCTCCGCAAACGCTAATGGCAACCTGTTCCGCGAGGGCCGTCAGCATGGTGCCTGCATACAGACGGCGATGGAATCTTATAGGCTTTCGGCCGACCGAAGCAGATGCCTTCTTCCACTACCATGGGCCACGGAGCGGAAGACTACTTACAACAGTGAAGGACTTCACAGCGCCGGTGGCAGTCGCCGCAGCGGGCTCCAAGGCAAGCAAGGGCTGAGCCAGATCCACAGCTAGTTTGACATACTGGAGAGGCTTCTGTAGCTTCGACAGTCCCTTCCGGAATAGGGAGTGGTCGGCGTTATCCGCATCGCTCTCTCTGAGACGCTTGAACAGCTCGTCGATCCTCTCGCCCTTCGTTACAATCTCTCTTTTGTCTTCGTCAAGCCTCTCGACGGCCTCGCGGTACGCAACACTCCAGATGTCATCATCAGCTTCGGCCTTGAAGACTGTTCCCCCAGTGCTGTCTGGACCTGCCCGGCTCACCACAACAACATTTTGTGAGTCGGGCTGTTCCGATACAGTCGCGGCATCATGAGGGCCTTCTGCTGGCTCGATCTTGATCTGGACAGCAGTGACTTGTGATTCGGATCCTTTGGATGCAGTTGCGGCGACGATGGGGTGTTCTTGTTTGATTACATGGCTGTTATCTTCGAACGCCGCAAGATTTTGACTTCGCGTGTGGAATGTCAGTGCCGAAAGAAGGTAGAGATACGTACAAGTAGCAAGTAGTAAGTAGTCCCCGGAGGGGTTTATTTTCTGGGCGGGGCGGGGAGCAGTATACCTACCTCTTGATCTTGTCCTGAACAGGCTGTAAGCTACCCTGGTCCCCGTCCAAGACTCCGTCAATGATAGACGAATCCCCTTGAGGTCTTGAAGTTGACCTAGACCTAGACCTAGATGTAGACCTGTGGTGCCGAAAACTCAACATGTCCCGAAAGCGCGATCTCTTGGAACTCGAGACAACATCTCCAGGCATGTTGAAACGCTTCCTCGTCAACTGTCAGGTGAGTGGGGGTAGGGATTCTTTTGTGATGGTTGAAAGGAGGATACTCCAAACCAGCCAGCTTCGGTTGTCCACGCGGAAGTGTCTCGACAGCCGGTCTGGAGAGCAAAGAGAGAATGTACCCGGCTCCATGACGGAGGAGACGACCTATATAGATCCTCCCGACTCTCGACGAGCGGGGAGAGTGAACAGGTACGAACAAGTTCTCAGTCCCGGAATCTAAAAGTAGTACATGTATACTTAAGTACAAGTACAATTACACTAGTCAGGGCGGCTGCGGGCTCACCCTTCCTCGTTCACACCTTTATTACAGGGGGCCAGGTCTGTAGGTGGGACATCACAAGGCTTCTAAGATGCACGAGTGAGTTGGAGGCCGCTTTAACACCCATCAAAGATTGTACTATAATACAATGTACCTTCAGAAGAATCCATTGTCCAATCCAACATGGAAATGGTGGTGCGAGTGGGTCCACCCCTGCCGTTAGGTTGGCGGCACCTCCCGCAACCACAAGACCTCTCACACGACCTGGTCTACAATACAGACATGTACATCGTCTCGACAGGGGCAGTCTCATCCAAGCTGTTCCCTTCCCTGTAGACAAGTACTCGTACATATATGTGTTTCGACAACATCTTGTCCAGCTACTTGTATGTGCCTATTCGAGTATTGGTACAAATTGGGATGTACCCGTTTAAATACTCGTCGCAAATGCATGGCTCCGGCATCTTGCCAAGCGTTCGTTGGCAAGAAGGGGCTTCGCGCGCGCCTAACTCGGACCGGGACCGTACAAGGAGGAGGAAAAGGAGCGTGTTCCCTGGCCGCCATACTATTAATAGTGGGGAGTGCGGGAGTGCTGGTGAGGCCAGCACTGCTCATGCACGTGCTGGGTTGGACGTGCCCCACGCCACCCCGCCTCGTGCATGTGGTCGTGTCCGTGGTCTAATGTCTAAGGTACTACCATGACCCGACCCCTCCATGCCCCGCTTTTGAGCTTAAAAACTGCATTCTGCCCTCGCGAGCTTCAAGGCCCAAGAGAGCTTCCTACGGCAGCACTTCCAGACCCGTCTATTTTTTATTATATTTTTTTTATTAATTTTGGTGGCCTAGAATGGTGATGTCTGATGCCGAACTAGAGCGCTTGGCGCATGCCGATTATTGGGACGAGCGATACTCCGAAACAGGCCCTGATAAACAATATCACGAATGGTTCAGGTCTTTTGACGACCTTTTGCCTTTCTTCGAGCAAAACCTACTCCAGAGCCCAGCGTCGGAGACTAGGATATTGCATCTAGGGTCCGGAGATAGCGTAAGTAGCATGGCCAGCCATCCCTCGTGGCGATGTGATCCCTGGCTACAAACTCACCCATGATCCACAGACTGTGCCGGAGCAGCTTGCCGAAAGGGGGTATAATGATCAGCTCTGTGTCGATTTCTCGCCCGTTGTCGTCGGGCTGATGTCCAAGAGACATGCTGCGATAAAAGGTATCGAATGGGCAGAGGCTGATGTCCGCCACATGGACAACGTTCCCTCGAGTTCGATAGATATCGCCTTCGACAAGGGAACCTTGGATGCCATGATTCATGGTAGCCCTTGGTCGCCCCCAGATGATGTTCTGCAGAACACCAGCCAGTATATACAAGAGGTGCAAACTGATCCCGATGCCTATGAATGACGTTTGGCCACTAACTGTCTGGAGGTCTTCCGAGTTCTCAAACCGGGAGGTATGTTTCTCTACATAACATACAGGCAACCGCACTTTGTCAGGCCTTTACTTGAGTGCCAGGGTACCGAATGGGACACGAAAATAGACGTGCTAGGTGGCGCAGGCTCATTCGGATATCACGGTTTTACCTTGAGGAAGGCGGCGGCGGCAGCGACACCGGCACCTGCACCGGCGGCGTCGGAACCGGAATCGGCAGCTTGAGAGTTGAAAGGGGGTCCCGCCAGCACAGATTGAGGGGCATGGTGTGGCGCGAAGCCTGGAGTTCAGCTAGAAGGTCGCTCTGGCCTCCGCCGGTCATGATCCAGCTCGTGCGTTGCCTGGAGCGAAGGGCCAACACCGGTGCCCAGAAATGTTCAGGGGGGTGCAGACATCGGCAGATGTATACGCGTCCCCCAATTCAACGAGGCTACTCGCACCAACCATTGCCACCGAAACAGTGGCGACAAGGATGCCACCGAAGGATGACTGAAGGCTCTGGAGCCATTTTCAGCAGCAGGCACTCTAAGATGGGACAGGCGTTCAAGTTTCGCTCCAGCGAACGGGCCTAGGGACTAGGGTGTCTCCAGAGAGAACAAAATTAAAATCATGCTCGTAGGGTCTGAAATGCACTTTCATGTGCCTCAGATCTATACAGCCGTACTTGTATATCTCATGGATAGACGGAGGAACGTACTTACGAGTATATGACGATCATAAGTCGGGTAACCTTACATTTCGTGCTCCTATCACTAGGTATGGGGAAAACGGAGTAATGCATAAAACTGCAAGTCTGCTTCAAACCCCAAAGGTTTTGATATTCGCCCAAACACAATTTAGCACTGACTAGAACTACACCCGTCTATCCAGCTCATCTTCCTACAATAGTATATTATTGGAAGAAGAGGGGTTTATTTGAGCTAGATTTCACCTCGTTCGGGCAATCAGTATCGGTATTAGTATTAAGAGGTCCCCTCCCACCTAAAAAAAAATGGGAGGATAGATGAAATGGTGGGGAAAAAATAAACACTCGTTTGGAGGATATACCTTTTATTGCATTTTTGCCAGCACCCTTGGGGCATTGGCCGGCCTGGGCCTAGGTTGGTAGAAGCACGCGGCCGTCATGGTCCCACCGCGAAGGAGACCCATCTCGCGGCATCAGCTTAACTCCGGTCGAGGCGTCAATCACCCCGCCTAGCCCGAACAACGCCCATAAACGAAGTGCATAGCATAATCCAGCTTGCTGGGCAGTCAAACCCATGTTCGAAAGTTTCGTCCACAGTCCTTGACGACCTTCACCATGGCCTACGTCGCCCCCATCCATAGGCCTACGAGCGTCCGCCATGCCATCCGAATCCAATTCTCGAAAGGTGGGGAGAGCAGCCTGGTTCTTGCGTTCGTCTCCCAGTGTTCTTGCCCCCTGCCACCGCGTCCCATAGCAAAGTTGTGCTAAATCATTCCTCTCCCCAGAAAATCGAACCGAATCGAGGTGTGGCAGGTCGAGGCAGACGCTACCACTCTGCTTCATTCAAAGGCCATCTATGGCTCGATATCCCTTCTACAGCGAGTCCGCCCGAAGGATTCCGATGTAGACCTTCTGTTCGTCGGGACCGAACGCCTCGAGTACTTCACAATGTCCTGGGACGATGCGAGACAACAGCTACTCACGGTGCAGGCGCTGCCCGACCATTCCGAGCCTCACATGCGCGAAGCCGAGTCCCAGAGCAGATGTGTCGTCGATCCCTCAGGGAGGTTCATGGCGCTCCATGTCTGGGAAGGAGTCATTAATATCAGTCGCCTCATAGGTCGGGGCGAATCGAAGCACTTGATCCAGTTCCTAGAGCAAGTCCGCCTCACAGAGCTCTTCATGAAGTCGAGCACCTTCCTCTACAGCCATACCGGCCCCCGGATCGCGTTCCTATACCAGACTCGTGATGACGAGGAGGATTCCAAGCTAGCCATATACAGGCTGACCGCTGACGACCGGCATGCGACGGCTGCCAAGTTTGAGCCCAAAGAGCGCCAGCTTGACCTCGTGGTGAAAGACAGATTCGCGAGGATGCTCATCCCGGTGCCGATCGTCGAGGACAACACGAAGCGTCACCATGTACGACACGCGTCGACGAGGAGAGCTCACCTAGGAGGCGTCCTTGTCGTCGGCGAGACGAGTGTCCTGTACGTTGATTCGGAGGACTACACCACTGTCGAATCTCCCTTTTCCGAAGGCAATATCTTCGTTGCATGGGAAGCGTATGATGTTACACGCTACTTCCTAGCCGATGATTTCGGCCGTTTATATCTTCTCACTATTGTTACCGAAGGGGTGGTGGTAACAGGGATAGAGGTATCACGACTTGGCTCCGTGGTTACCTCCAGAGCCTCCACCCTTGTACACATGGGTAACGGTATTCTTTTTATCGGCTCCCACTATGGCGACTCTCAGCTTCTTCAGGTTGACGTGGAGCAGCGTACTCTCGACTTTTTGGGCGTTTCGCCGGCCTTCTCCAGCAACGCCCCCATCTTGGACTTTGTAGTAATGGATATGGGCGACACATCAAAAGCCGGAAAATCCGGAAATACGTTCTCGTCCGGCGAGACACGTCTTGTTGCCGGGTGCGGTGCCCTCGAATCCGGGAGTCTTCGGGGCATTAGAAGTGGTGTTGGGCTCGAGGACCTGGGCATCCTCGATGAGTTTGAGAACGTCCGGGGCCTCTTCACCCTAAAGTCTCACGGGGCGGATAAGGTAGACATACTACTTATCTCGTCGGTTACCGATACCCGTGCATTCAAATTTGACGAAGTAGGCGGGATAGAAGAAGTGACCTCCTTCCAGGGGATGAAGCTGAACTGCCAAACCCTCCTCGCCTCGAATCTCCCGGATGGCAATTTACTCCAGATCACTTCCGAGTCGGCTACTATACTCGACGCCGAGAATGGTATTGTTCTATCGTCGTGGAGTCCTCCTAAGGCCTCCCAGGAGGACTGCCTGCGCCGGACGGGGCTTATCACGGAAGCCTCAGCGAACGATAACTGGGCCCTCTTGTCCGTCGACGGCACGATGCTAGTTTCACTTAACTTACGAGCGAACCTGAAAGCTGTGTCTAAGGCTCTCAGCCCAAACACTGCGACCACCAAGGCTGACCAAATATCTTGTGTTCACGCATCCCCTGCTCTACTCAATGTCGGCGTTGTTGGGTTCTGGAGATCGGTGTCGGTCACTCTCTGCGATCTAGAAACTTTAGAGCCTTTACATGGGGAGGACATTCCCCAGACCGAAGACAGTGCATCTGTTCCCCGAGACGTTGTCCTTGTGCAGCTTCATCCCCCTGCAAGATCCGGGCCTACACTTCTTGTCGCTATGGACGACGGAAACGTTGTCACATTCAATGTTTCTAAGGAAGACCGGTCATTATCGGGGCGGAAATCAGTTACTTTGGGGACTCGTCAGGCCCGCCTCCACATATTACCAGAGGCTGGCGGCCTGTCAAAGGTATTCGCGACGACGGAGCAATCAAGTTTGATTCACAGCGTCGATGGTCGAATCGCCTACTCAGCAACCACCGCGCAGGACGCGGTCTACGTTGCGCCCTTCGATTCTGAAGCCTTCCCCGAGTCCATCGTTATTGCCGATAGCACTTCCCTCAAGATCTCGCAGCTGGACTCGGAAACAAGGACACAGGTCAACGCCTTCCCGTTCGGCAAGACGGTGCGAAGGTTAGCTTATTCGCCAACTCTCAAGGCGTTTGTGCTCCTCTGTATAAATCGCACCCTCTCGGCGGGAGAGGAGATATTATCGACGGAAATATGTCTAGTGGACGAGTCGACCTTCGAGGTGATTGGGGAGCCACACCAGTTGGACGACCCGACGGGGCTAGAGATTCCCGAGTGCATCCTCCGCGCGACGTGGACGGACCCGGAAGATGCGGATAACTTCATGGAGCGGTTCATCGTCGGAACCAGCATCACGCCGGATCCAGCGAAGGGTGCAGCTGACAGCCAGGGGAGAATATTGGTTTTCGGGGTTGACAGGGACCGCAAGTTCCAGCTTGCCGAGAGTCGACCCCTTCGCAGCGTTTGCCATTGTCTCGCCTTGATAGATACCTCACCGGCCCGGCCCCGTTTCCAGATCGTTGCGGGCCACTCTGAGTCCGTGGTCGTCTACGACTACGACGAGCCCTCGCATATGCAGGGACAACTGCGCAAGGTCGCCCAGCACCGCTCGTCGACGTGTCCGCAGGATCTGAGCGTGCACGGGAACCTGATCGGGGTGGCGGACATCATGAAGTCGCTCACCATCCTCCAGTTCACGCCCCGGACGGAGGATGGAAGTCCGTCGCGGCTCATTGAGCGGGCGAGGCACCACCAGGAGGCGTGGACGACGGCTCTGTGCCATGTCGACGGGGACTCCTGGCTGCAGGCCGACGCGATGGGCCAGCTCATGGTCCTGAGAGAGAATACCGGCGCAGCGACGAAGCAGGACCGCCAACGGCTCGAGCTTACGAGCTGTATGAATTTCGGCGAGCAGGTGAATCGGATCCGGCCGCTAGATGTCCCAGCGGACCCGAATGCCATCATCCGTCCACAGGCATTCCTTGGAACGGTAGGGTTACACTCCCCCCCTGATATCCCCCTATGAAAGGGAAAAAAAGTCATGTGTTTAGAGAAAGTTACTGACATGGTTGTGTGTTCTGCATCAGGTCCTCGGCGGAGTGTATCTCTTCGGCGCCATCTCGTCAAAATACATAGACCTACTGATGAAATTCCAGTCAAGGCTGGCAGAATTCGTCGAGACCCCCGGAAACACGCGTTTTATGTCGTGGAGGACCCCAAGGCTGCGAGGGATCACGGGCGAGGGACCCGTGCGGTTCGTCGACGGGGCCTTCCTCGAGCTGTTCCTCGACATGAGCGAGACGATGCAGGATACTGTGTGTGATGGGCTGGGCCCCAAGGTCGAGGACATGCGGAACCTGGTGGAGGAGCTGAGGCGGCTACATTAGGGGCTTGAAGATGGGGTAATTAGTAGAGCAGTCTTTTTTACGTTTTCACGAACAGCGCTAGGTAGAGTGGTTTGGGGTTTTTTGGAGGGCTGGGTAAGGGGGCGGACTCATTCGGCTACGTCTCCTGCGTAGTCTATACACTTATTACATGCGCGTGCCTTCGCCATGGGAGCTGCCCAGTCTTCCTCAGTGTGGTACTGGCGAATATCCATCTCCTCGCGAGCATTGATAGTGATAGTGTGGAGAAGAAAATGGATTTCGGCTTTCCATCACCACATGCTGGGACTTCTGCTAAAGCCAAGGGGGACTTACTCCCTGCCGTGGGTTGGATCTGCTTTCACTGTGATGGGATAGGTCGGTCCCACCAAGGTTTCGACGCGACTGTATTGTGCGATGACTACAAACAAACATCTTGGAGTGATGGTAGCTCGTCCAGATTGAAGGTTAGACATTACGTTAGCAGATGACGTGGGAGATTGTATGAGTAGGCATGAGAGCTTGTGCTTTCGAGTGAAGGTGCTCCCGAAGGCGTCTGGTTGCTGGTTGGAGGTGAATGCGCTATCAGTGAGATCGCCGGAGGATGCTAGAAGCGGGGCGAAACGAGAGACGACACGATCCAAGCTGGTCGTCCGTGGCATTGACCGGGACTCCGACTATCGAGTTCATATGCAGAAACAAGATAGATAGCAGTGTTTGAAGAAACACACACAGACTCCATTGCCCCCGGATACGAAGACGGTCTCCAATCGCGCACACCAGACCAACCGAACAGCTGCACGAGAGTCCTGGGGCTACCGATTCATGGTCGAAGAAAGCGTCCGAGTTTATTCTGTTAAGTCTTTGATGTACAGCCGTCCATATCTACCATTCCATAGTGAAAACAGTTTGTAGTCGCTATGCAGCGCTCTCCTCCACCCAGGTCCGTCCCCCAATCTCACGATATTCTCTCATGGGTCGCCGTACTCGGTTAACTGTTTCCTCGGTCCCGTCGGAACTGTAAAAGAATGTTCTGTCAGCCTCCATCCACTTCCCAACAACACCATTTCTCAACAGCGCAGGTTCCTCCCCCTCCTCCTTTCCCCAATCATCACCTCGAGGAAGAAGACCTACCAGGGTATGTGACCGGGATCTTGGGCGCGTCCTCATCCCCAACCAACTCCCTAATCTTGAGCGTAATCGGAATCGATATGGGGCCGACGGCGCCGATGACTAGCGACCAGAAGTACGCCGGGCGCTCTCTCGAGGCCCATCTGATGTAGCGGAGGGGCGTGGCCCAGAATCGAGGGCTACCAGACATTGTGGGAGGCTAGAGCGCGGGATTAGCAGGCTAATATTGCGAGGCGGTATGCCTGTGGGTGTCCTGGTCGGGCCTCACCCAATTGATCTTGCAATTCCTCGCTGAGACGGCAATTGGCAGAGGTATGTCGTCCTGTCGACTTCGTTCGAGCTACAAAGCGTGCGTAACTTTTGGTGATGATCCCTACAGTCAGTCGGATTGTGGTGGTCAGCGGCTAAACAACGGCAAATATCTCGCATCCGCGCCACATCCGCCACAACATGATACATGCAGACACCAGACACGTACTCGTCTGGGGGACCCACCCGCAACTCTTGGCAGGACGCTAGACAACTGCTACGTATCCAAAGCTATCTGAGACCTCGCGAACAAGTGGAAGGAAGCATCACCAACCATTTCGAAGCTTCTCTTTTTTCCTTCCCCCTCTTCTTTTAACCTTCGATGCGCAGCAACGAGGAGCTGTCGCCAACCCCGATCAACTATCTAGATTGATCATTCGACCATTCAATCGAAGGAAAAAAGGTCCCCCCACCTCGCCGCGATGAAGTCCCTCTTCTCGTTCCTGCTGCTGCTGCTTGCGGCGGCTGTGCAGGCGGCCAGTTCCACGGGCAGCAGGCTTCTCGTGATTCTGAACGACGTGGCGGATAAGGAGAAGTACTCTACATTCCTAGGCGATCTGACGAGTGTGTATCCCGCATTGCCTTGCAGGCTTGCGCCACCCCCGGCTCCGCTCCGCTCTATTCCTAGCGACGGGACCATTTATACTGACTTGAACTCCGTCGCCTAGGCCGAGGATTCGACATTGAGTACGAGACGCCGAAGAGCGAGTCGCTAACCCTGTTCCACCTCGGGGAGAGGACTTACGACCATGTCCTCGTCCTCCCTACCAAGATCAAGGGTCAGCCCACGCCTCCGCTTGCGCTCCTTCCATCGCCCACCTCGCATTGTTGCTAACAACATAGGCCAGGCCTCGGACCCAACCTAACACCAAACAAGTTCGTCGACTTCATGAATGCGAACGGCAACATCATGGTCGCCCTCTCCTCGGACAACGTCGCCTCCTCCTCCATCACCGCCCTCCTCACGGAGCTTGACATCAGCCTCCCCGCTGACCGCACCGGCCTGGTAGTCGACCACTTCAACTACGACGTCTCCTCCGCCGCCGATAAGCACGACACCCTCCTCGTCTCTCCCCCGAAGCCCCTGAAAGCCGGCGTCAAGGGGTACTTCACGCCCGAGGGCGATAGCGCCGAGCCCGTCGTCTTCCCGCACGGCGTCGGGCACCTGCTCGGCCAGGGCCACCTCCTGAACCCCGTCCTCAAGGCGCCCGACACGGCCTACAGCTACAACCCGCAGGAGCAGGCCGACGGCGTGGACCCCGCGGACCTCTTCGCCGCCGGATCGCAGCTGGGCCTCGTGTCGACCTTCCAGGCCCGCAACTCGGCGCGCTTCACCCTCGTCGGCTCCGCGGACATGCTCACCGACAAGTGGTTCGACGCCAAGGTGAAGCCGGCCGACGGCGGTAAGGCCGTCGGGACCTGGAACAGGGAGTTCGCGAAGCGCATTTCCGGGTGGACGTTCCAGGAGATCGGCGTCGTGAGGGTCAACTGGATCGAGCACCATCTCAACGAGGCCGGGGAGCCGAGCGAATCAAACCCCCATATTTACAGGGTCAACAACAACGTGGTGAGTACCCCTCCCCTCACCTATCCCAACCCAACCCTCCGTTCTACCGGCACAAGCTAACCAAACCGCCAGACCTTCACCATCTCCCTCTCCGAGTACACCTGGAACACCTGGGTGCCCTACCAGCCCCCGGCCCAGGACGCCATCCAGCTCGAATTCGCCATGCTCTCCGCCTTCCACCGCCTCGACCTAACCCCCGTCGAGGTCACCCCCAACGCGGCCGCCTACTCGGCCTCGTTCACCATTCCCTCCCAACATGGCATCTTCAACTTCCTCGTAAACTACAAGCGGCCTTTCGTCACCAGCATAGACGAGAAGGTAACCGTCACCGTCCGGCACCTTGCCCACAACGAGTTCACCCGCTCGTACGACATCGTCGCCGCGTGGCCCTGGATTGGCGGGATCGTATCCACTATCGTCGGGTTCCTTGCGTTCAGCGCGGTGTTCATGTACAGTAAGCCAACGAACTTGGTTGAGTCGAAGAAGAAGCAGTAGATTTTTACCATGTTTTTGTTTGCCGGGGGAGGGGAGGGTACGAGATGTGGGATTGGGGATCAAATGCGAAAGTGGGAACTGTACGACGAAGGTCTAGCGGTATATTAGATACGGTTGGTCATTAGAGCGCACGAAGTTAAAAGACATTGTTTTGATTTGCCACTGGCACTACGCAGGCTTGCTATATACGCAGACGGAAAGAAACGACAAATATAGTGTTGACACGAAACAAGGGCAAAGGTGGGAAGGAAGGCGCCCTCAGATTAGCTCTCTTATGTTCTCAATGACAGAGACGCTGTTATCCGCCCGGCTCCTGGGAGTCGGGTAGTAAACGCGCGCCCATCTGCCTCAACTTTGGCTTTTTGGTCCAAAATCATCACCGGGCATAACGTAGTAGTAGTTGGGTGTTAAGGCCCTAGTACAGGGGGATGTGATAGGTTGGGGAAAAGATGCAAGGGGGCTGTTTCAAGGGATCTAAGGATGCTTGTCAGCGAGGTCCAAGTAGGGCATCAGCAGAAGGGGAGAGGGGGCAAACGTACCAGCCAGCTCCGATTGAAAACTTTTATTAAATACCTTCATTGGCATCGCGTCCACCTCCGTCACCGGCCAGAGGCTGAGACCCGGGGCCGACGACAGCGGGACGGATCAAAAGCCTCCGGGATAGGTAACCGTCATCACAGCGGCACAATATCCCGAACGAACCTCCCTCGACACCAATCCGCGCAACCAGGTATTTCGCTTCGCAGTGGAGGCTTCGGCCTGAGTGAACAGGCCTGGCCCCTATGCTTAGCTCATGAGTGTGGTCATGACTCCCCGCCAGGACTGTAACTGCACACACGTGGGTGCTCCGTCCTCATGTGGTGAGAAGTCAGACCGGGTAGTAGACTCTCCGCCAATCAAGGCGGCCAGCCCTGCTCAGATCTCTGTTCTTTGTGGGTTGTGATCATTTACCCAAACACTGTCGTTCCGAAGAACCCCTAGCGTCCGGGGATCATAGCTCTCTTTGAATGTTTTCTTCACGGCAGGATTGGCCAACGAGAGGGCGGATGGGGGTGTGAATCAGAGTGATGGAACACTTTTGGGGAGGAAGCAACGAAATGGTATAGCAGGGGTTTGTTAAAAGTCATGTGCGAGGTAGTAACGGAATACAGGAAGGAGGGAGAGGTTAGCAAGTCTTTGAGAGGGTTTTGAGAGGGGCAGCGCTAGCCGAGCCTCGCGAAACCAGAAACCATGAAGATACTGTCCTCGGCGGAGGACCTGGTGGTCAGAGCAAGGTCGGAGCTGCCCTTTGTGCGTGATGCAAAAGCCATTCCTGTTCGATATACAGGAGAGACCAGAAATATCCGCCGAGACGGGAGCCGCCGCTTTTGGGGCGGTGACAAGGCACAAAGAACCGAGCAAGATCCTCGACCCGCGTAAGGTGGGGGTCACCTGACGGGAGCCTGTCAAAAGAGCAAGTTGATAGCAAAAGAAGAGCGCGGTTTGAAGCGCACAAGTTGACGGTGTCTAAAACAGACGGAGAAAGAAGCAGATGAGGTCTGATAGTGTCGCGTCTCTGACGCGCCTAGTTAAGACGAGGGAAATTCTTGGAGCAGCTAATGGTGACTAAGCAGATTCACTCCCCACCCTGGTCCAGCTTTAGGCCAGAGCTCCCAGGTCATATTCTCCGAACCGTCGCAAGGCTACTGAAAATCCAAGGCCCGAGAGGAAAAGACGCCGAATCGCTCATCCACTAGACTCCCACATCCTTGCCGTACCAAAGCAACACTCTACCTCTCCCAGAGCGAATCTACGTCCCACGTACCCGTCGCACCACCGCAAAAATGGTAAGACCCGGCCGGAACACCTCTTTAATGCCCATCATGATCCTCCTCTAACGCATAACCCCAGGCGCGAAACTCGGAAAAGGCGCAGTCCATGCTCTTCCGCTTCCGCGAAGCGCAAGCAGCGGACCTCGGCCTCTTCAACGCCAATCAGACGCGCCGCCCCCGAACCATAACGGAGGTCGACTCCGTGCCCGTGTGCGAGAAGTGGCGCGGCCAGGTCCTGAAGGAGATCTCGCGCAAGGTGACCAAGATCCAGGACATGGCCCTCAGCGACTACCAGATCCGCGACCTCAACGACGAGATCAACAAGCTCATGCGGGAGAAGCACATGTGGGAGGTGCAGATACGGAACCTGGGCGGGCCCAACTACATGCGGGCCGTGGCCAAGATGTACGACGACCAGGGGAGGGAGATGCCGGGGAGGGGGAAGGGGTACAAGTACTACGGGAGGGCGAGGGAGCTCCCGGGCGTCAAGGAGCTCTTCGAGGCGAAGGCGAAGGCCGCGGAGGAGAAGCCCCTGGACGCGAGGGCCGGCATACGGAGGCAGGTCGACGCGGCGTATTACGGGTGGAGTCCCGATGAGGAGGACGACGAGCTGCTGAAGTACGAGGCCGAGAGGGAGGACGAGGCGTCCCGGAACATGGCGGACAGTGGAAACCCCGACCCGCCGCCGGGGTGGGAGCCACTACCGGGCGACTCGGGGGACGGGAAAGAGTGGGCGTTGCCCACGCCAGAGGAGGTGCAAGAGGAGCTCCTCGACAGGCGGAGAAGAAGGCTCCTGGAGCAATTATAACTCAGGGAGAGCCTCCTTATTCTTTCCCTGGCCCGGCGTGGTCTCCCGTTTTCCACCTGTCATCAAAACTTTCGGCGTTTTTCACACTTGTCCTTTTTATATCTTTTTATATCATAGCGGTATTTCAGTTTTTGAGAATGGCACCCACTTATGTGGTACGACCCAGAATGGCGGCGCTGGTTTCGTACGATTCTAGCAGCCAAAATCATGAAGGTTTCAATATCGACCAGGCGAATCGCGTGCTTCAAGGTTCCGCATCACCGTCGACCGAGGACTCGATCTAACATTCTCAGCCAAGTGAACAACACATTTGACGGAGGGGCTACCTAACAAGATCAAGCTGGCTCGGGGGACTTTGTCTTCATATGAAGCGGTTTCTGTGGTTGAAGAACAATTGCAACAAAGTCACGCAGACTCCCGGATCCTCCGAGGCATTCGCCTAGCCAGAACTCAGGCTCTCACTCCGTCGGGGCTTCCAGCCTCCTTGAGGCACATGACTTCTCCAGAACCTAGGACCGGCTACTAAGTTAATCGCTAAGGCAATAATCTCGTTTGAACTCGTTTGTCCGCCTTTCAGCTTCCCGGGTGCACGGCGATATCCCTCAAGACAGGCTCTATAGGCTTGTATACCCAGGTATTGAAATGCCTCCTTACACCCGGCGCGTCTCGCGGCTGAATTGCCCTTCCCCAACCACTGCGCGCCGCTCCGACGCCGCAACACGCAAGTGCCGGCAGTGTCCCGCCCTCTTGCCCCAGACCTATAAATTGGAATTAACGTAGCCTACCATCTTCCCCGCCCGATAATATACCGCCAGTCTATTCTCCGCACAAGATTCTCCAACGTTCAGCTCCACGAATCGCTTTGGCCAGGGGCCTCGCTGCCGGTTAGTAAGGGTATATAGTATGGCCGGGAAGGGCATTAAGTTTACCTTTGGTAATGGCCTATACATAACTAGGCTATCCTTTTATCCGAACGAGCTCGCAAGCCCTTATGGATGGACTCACGAGGGAGGGGGCAGGGGGGGGGGGGGGGTGGGGGGGGGGTCATGTAAGCATCGTGCTGTGGGGTTTATATATCATGGGTGACGTGCCTCAAGCGTCTCGCTCCTAAGCTACCTTCAAGTTCGCCTGTTCCTAGCTCCAAATAGCAAGACATAAAGGTCTTTTCCTTCTCAATATGACGTTCAGAAAGACCCTGGCGCTTGTGGCTGCCCTGACACCGTCCATCATAGCCCAGAATGGAGCGTTCCCCAACTGCGCGCAAGGCCCAGTAAGCATATCCGCCCCTCGCCGCCGTCGCAGCACACTAAATATACCTGGAAGCTCGCGTCGAACGGCGTCTGCGACACGAGTCTAGACCCCTGGACTCGCGCTATGGCTGTAAGCAATCCCATTTCTTCCAATTCCCCTCCTCCCTGGCCCCTGGTTCACTTACACCGTCCTAACGCCGCGGCAAAGCTCGTCGAGGCCATGACCCTGGAGGAAAAGATCGCAAACTCCGAGGCGGAGTCACCCGGGATCCAGCGCCTAGGACTTCCCAAGTACACGTGGTGGAACGAGGCGCTCCACGGCGTGGCGCGATCGCGGGGCGTGTCTTTCAACCCGTCCGGAGACTTCAGCTACGCGACGTCGTTTCCGCAGCCAATTACGATGGGTGCCGCATTTGATATGGCCCTGGTCGAACAGTTCGCCGGTAAGACGAGTGTGCAGTGTACTAGGTAGATGGTCTGGTTTCTAATGAGACGCACAGAGGTTACGTCCACCGAGGCGAGAGCGTTCAATAATGCCGGTAGGGCGGGACTGACTTACTGGACGCCCAACATCAATCCGTACCGAGATCCCAGGTGGGGCCGCGGCATGGAGGTGCCATCGGAGGATGCCTTCTTCATGAGCACTTATGTCAAGCACCTTATCCCGGCAATGCAGGGAGGTCTCCATGCAGACCCCTACTTCAAGATCGTGGCCACCTGCAAGCACTACGCGGGCTACGATATGGAAAGTACGTGTAGAGCACCCCATTTTCCAAAGGGACTTCCCTCAGCAGCCATCACTAACACCAGGAAAGACTGGCAAGGCAACGCCCGATACGGCTTCGACGCGAAGATCACCATGCAGGACCTCCGCGACTACCACCTCCTCCCCTTCCAGACCTGTGCGCGCGACGTCAACGCCCAGTCGATAATGTGCGCCTACAACGCTGTCAACGGCGTCCCGACCTGCGCCGACCCATGGCTCATGAACTCCCTCCTGCGCACCCACTGGAACTGGACCGAGGAGCAGCAGTTCGTCACGAGTGACTGCGACTCCCTCAACAACGTGTTCCAGGACCACCGGTACAAGGGTATGTCCGCGGCGCAGGTGGCGGCCGAGACTCTCAACGCTGGGTGTGACCTCGACTGCGGGGACTTCTGGCCACGGAACCTTGGGCAGGCGTTCAGGCAGAACCTCTTCGACATTAAGAGGCTGGACGAGTCTATCGCCAGGAGGTTCGCGGCCATGGTTCGGCTAGGGTACTTTGACCCGAGGGCGGACGTGCCGTATCGGCAGATCGGGTGGTCGGAGGTAGCGACACCTGATGCGCGGGCGCTGGCGCTCCGGGCCGCGACGGAGGGACTGGTCCTCCTGAAGAACACGGGGGCCCTCCCGATTGAGCGTCCCGGCGGCGCTGTGCGGACGGTGGCGGTCGTGGGTCCATTAGCGGGCGCCACGACTCAGATGCAGGGGAACTACTTTGGCATTGCGCAGGGGATCGTATCCCCACAGAACGGGTTCAAGGAGGCGGGGTACACAGTCGTCAATTCCGCGGGGCAGGCTGATGTGATCGTGTTCGTCGGCGGTATCGACGTGGCCACCGAGGCGGAGGACAAGGACCGAAACGACATCACCTGGCCCAGTCAGCAGCTGAACCAGATCAGCCAGCTCGCACAACAGTCTGGGGACAAGCCATTCATCGTCGTGCAGCTGGGCACGATGCTCGACTCGTCGGAAATCCTGAGAAACGATGGTGTGGACGGGCTGATATGGGGCGGATACCCGGGCCAGGACGGCGGAAAGGCCATCGCGGACATTGTCTCGGGCGTGAGCGCACCGGCTGGCAGGCTGCCAGTGACGCAGTATCCCGGGAGTTATACCCGCGACGTTCGGATGACAGATATGAACCTCTTGCCCGGAACTGGTAATCCAGGGTGAGTTCCCAGCACTCAATCCCGATCCCAAACGCGAGTGAGTCTGCGTGGGCTAATCAAGGTTCCCGCCGAAACAGCCGCACATACAAGTGGTACACCGGGACGCCCGTGTTCGAGTTCGGGTACGGCCTCCACTACACCAACTTTACCGTCTCCTTTGACGCCGATCTCATGGCCGACCTCCCGGCCACCTTCAACACCGCCGACCTCGTCGCGCAGGAGGTCGATGGCGTGTTGTATAAGGACCTACTTCCCTTCGCGTCGATCCCCGTGACCGTGACCAACGAGGGCGAGCTGAGTTCTGACTTCGTCGTCCTCGCCTTCCTGAAGGGGGAGTACGGGCCGTTGCCATATCCGAATAAGAGCCTTGTCGCGTTCACGCGCGTGCACGACGTCGCGCCGGGGGAGTCGGCAAAGGCGACGATGGATATCAACATTGGCACGGTGGCAAGGAGCGATGAGGCGGGGGATCTCGTGCTATTCCCTGGGAAGTATAAGATTGTCCTGGATATCGACGACCGGGATGTCTGGGAGTTTAGTATTGAAGGCGAGCAGGAGGTGTTGGACTCCTGGCCGGCGAGATGAGGATTGGCTATTTTCCTTTTTGTTGCTTGTTTGCTTGCGTTGGCTATCGAGGTTGTATGTAGTAGCCTGAGGCTGTTTATCACGCACCTCTGCTCCTACGGGGCAAGGATAAACAGTCAAATACACTATGTATCCTCTCTTAAGAGGTATGCACAATTATCTGAACCTGCTCTGTCATCGCAGGTCACTTTTGTCCTTAAGTGTAGAGTACCCGTCGGTAGCCCACGTTAGCTTCCTCCATGATGTCATCGAGGTGAGCGAGTCAGTCTGACTTGGAATATAAAAAGAAATTGCGACGACCCGGGATTGAACCGAGGACCTCCGGGAGCCCAGGTGCGGACTTCCCGGCGCGCTCCCAGCTGCGCCATCATCACGGTATTGTAATTAGAAGGCAGGCCAGCCTGGTGCTTGTCTACTTTGGTTGGATGTTCGTTGGTCGGTTGAGGTGTGCTTGAAGCGGTCCGCTTCTGTTTTCATACTGACGTACCGCATGAGGTACTATCGTGGAAGAACAGGTAGGCATCATCAGCCCGAGACAATGTGGGGCTCGTGATGCACCTGGTGAGTTTCATCACAACGAAGTTCCAGATGGGCCCCAAATGTCTCGGATCCATAGTACACTGGGTGAGACAGACCCCTAAGGACGACGAGATGGCTCGGCGCGTCTAAAGGTCCGACTCCTTCGTGAGCTCGGGTATTACCGATCCTTCGAAATCCTTAGCGGGCGGGCAAAGACGTCATACTGTTGCGCTGTGCCAGATACCGAGATCGGCTTCTTGTAATAACCCCGGATGGCGATCGTCATATCCCCAGAGATGCTAGTGCGCCGAAGAAAGCACAACTCGGCTTGATGAAGGGCGGTTTGGTTCTGTATAACCGGTCATATTTCCCGTTCGTTAACCCTTTGTAACTGAAACCAAAATTCTGCGGAACCGAAAACCAGAGAGGCGCGTTGGGATGAGAAGAACGGGCCCCGAAAGAAGCAAGGGGGATGCGGTATTGAAGGGGATGCTCGAGCCGATCTTGGGCACGTCATTGAGGGTGGATGGGGGCGGCTGCCTGTGGCTGTAGTTGTATTACGCACTAGCCAGGAGGCACAAGAACATGTATTATACGGTATAAAACTATGAATATTACCTAGCAGACCCCCGAATACAACGGATAAGATAAGCACTATTAACGCACGGAAGTATTGTCCGATGACACCGTTCCTGCAGGTGTCAGTCGGCTGTCAGTGGCAGGGAGTTCATGGTTCCTTCCATATCCCTTCAGAATTTACTGACTGGGAAGGTCCACCCCGACCACGGACCCTCACATTACAAGTATGTACTCTGGAAGACGCGAGGATAGAGAGACTCCGGGAAGCCACCACATGCACAAGTATTACCTGAAACAACATTTCCCAAAAGTCGGAAAAAGGAGACTAATCAAAAGTGCGTGGGGAGTGGATGTTTGCCACGAGCGGGCTGTTGTTCCTTTCCGTTATAGTCTATATTCGAACTGATCGGCACGGGTAAGAGGGGGGCCCGAGCTCGAAGCGGCAAGGGATGGGCGTCGATCGCCCCTGGTGCCTGGATTCTTTCTGCCCGACTTCCCCCTGCAGCGCGTACTAGTAACTCCTATTCGGGTAAGCAGCCCACCCCGCCGTCATCAAAAAAGTTTCCCCTGAGCATGAACCTTCGAGGTCAGTTTCTCGGTTCTCGTATACTTTTCACGCCAATAGACAGTTCTCTACCTTGTCAAGCTTAAACTCTTGGCACAGACTTACGTAGTCGCCCATTGTGGGTAAGGAGAGCGGAGAGAGCGAGAAAAATCTGAGGCCCGGGGGGGGTAAATGAATGTGAACTCGTCCTGCGGCTGGAGCTCCCAGCCCACCTTCTCGTACTCTTCCCGCGTCCGGACTATTACAAGTACATGTAGAATTCGGTGGTGGATACATGTATTATCACGTCTTTGCGCCACTTTTCGTTCTCCTGCTCCGTACTCGTACTTGTACCCGGACCGTCACCTCCTCGGACCCTCACACGAGTCGTCAACTTGCTTTTAGGGGTTGCGAGTAGTCCGCCCTTTTTCCACGCCTCGAAACAACGTCCCTAGGTTCCCCCGCAATACACGAGTACAAGCAGGATTTCTAGAGTTGACAACGACGGAGAATATATCTTCGCCCCACCCACGCGACCCCGGGGACTTTCTACGTCCCCACCTCGCTTGCCGCCGCCAACCTTGAATTGTATATAAATCTCCGCAGACATTTTCTTGTTCCTCCCGCGAGTTACGAGTGCCAGGGCAACTGCTGGCCTGGATGCTTCATATCGACGACTGCTGAAGCCTCTCTAGCCTCTGGCAACGACGCAACTCGCACTAAGCTCAGCCGCCCACGTCGTAGGAGCGAGCGTCGACCGCCCTCCGGGCGATGAATTGCCCGCCAGCCACCGTCCGTTGAATGCTATCAGAACGAAGCTTGGCCCTCCCCCGCAGCTCCCTCTCCTCGGGAAAGAAAGATGGTGTCTTTTTTTGGACTAAAACTCGGCGAGAAGAAGTGAGTCGGCATGAACAAAACCTGCCTGTCATCAAGAGATCTGCCCGCCAGGCGTGCTCCGCGAAGCTAACCCTTCTCCACCCGCTACAGGAAAGATGATCTCGAGGATACGTTATGGCAAAATGACCTGAAGACGGAGGACGCCATCTTCTTTGGTAGTCAGAACCACCCGACGGCAGCCATCGAAGGCATCGAACTCCCTCCTGCACCACGATCCGGCTCCGCAATGTCTAATCGTTCGTTTGCCGGCTCGCCCCGAACTCTTGTCTCGCCGCCGCCGCCGCGAGCTCTTGCTTCACCACACCTGACCAAGACCGCCACGCCAAGTCGGCACGACCTCAACCCCCCGAACCACGCTTCGGAACCCTCTTCGCCTGCGCTGGGCGAGTATCATGATACGCCCTCCTTTCATCTTCCCCGCACATCATCACTCGACTCTTTCCCGCGCCCCACGACGTCCACAGGTCGCACGAGGGCATTGATTCCCCCAAGTCCCCGGCTTGTACGGGATTACTCTACCCCCAGGTCGCCACTCGCGCAATCCCACAAGTTTGGCACGACCCTAATAGGCGAGCCGTCTCCGCTATCAGATTCGCAGCCCCGAAGTCCTACGGCCGTCTCTTCTATGTCGTTTCGCTTTCCTACGGAGACACACCCGCCCTCGACCCAGGGTACTCTCCCTTCGCCTCCAGGCTCCTTCTCGGAATCTAGAAAGCCTTCCAAAGAGGAACTCAATCCCAAAGTAATTACTGCCTGGCAGCCCCCAGCAGGAAACACGGTTCGCCTCGTAAATCCTCCCAGCAACCCGGAAGCCGACCCCCCGCCCGCATCGACCCAGGCTCCCCTCCCCGAGCCGCTCCCGTCGCCCGCCGACTCAGGGACGGGAATCGACGAGAAGGAGATTTTAGACGTTGAACCCCCCTGGAGCCCCCTCCCCGTCGTCCAGAACGTCCAGGCCTACCGCGACCCTCAGACGGTCGTGGCCCCGCGCCAGACGAGCATAACCACCCACATCGTGAGCACCGCGCCGTCCCCCCTCGCCGAGTTCAAGTTCAGTGAGGACGATGCCGAGGTCCTCACCATGGCCCACAGGACTAGCTCGCCGACTGCGTTTTCGGCGATGAACCGTGAGCAGAAGCCCCTGCCGCTGAAGCTGGCGAAGCCGACGCCGCGGAACGTAGAAGACAGGGCGGTATCTTCGCCGCTAGGGTCCCCGCCGGCTAGTAGGGCAGCGGCAGGGTTGGGGATCTGCGGAGAGTGGCCGTTGGGTGGGGGTATCATACCCGGAGTGACGCCGGAGCCACCGCCTTCGCCGCATCCTCGTCTTCCTCTGGATCCACCACCCGTCCGCGGGAGACTGGGCTCGCTGGCGGAGTCAGGCGATCCAATTCCCGCTCCAAATCCGACGTCTGAGAGCAAGGGCTTCGTGCACGAGGAGCAAGGTCCTATGCAGGAGCATAGGGATCCGCCGGTGCAACAGGACTCCCGGGGCCCGAGAGGCTCCCCTCCGAACGATATGAGGCCACCGGAGGCCAGTAGGCAGGGGAATATGGGACCTGTCGCACCAAATTATGCTCGGCCAGGCCTGCCCAATATGCGAGCGGGACCACCCACCGGACCACAGCCTGGCCCATTCAAGACGAAGCCCTACCCAGCTTCGGGGCCGCCTTCCGGACCACCTCCAGGGCCCCAGCCAGCCCCTCCTAACATGAGGTCCAGACCACCTCACGGACCCCATTCAGGTCCATCTAATATGTGGAACGGACCGGCTTCTGGACCGCCTCCCGGGCCCTTGCCGGGTCCACCTAATATGCGGCCCGGACCCCAGCATGGGGCGGGATATCCTCCTTATAGGAATATGGGTCCGGGACCACGTCGTGGGCCCCCCGGGCACGGTGGCCCTCCCATGGATATGCCCGGTCGAGGAGGCCCTGGCCCTAGCTATGGTCGAGGCGGACCCATGGGTAATGGACCTCACCTGCGAGGACCTGGACCAGGCGGCCCCATGCCTATGCGGCCCCCGCCCGATGGCACGCAGCTACGCAACGCCCCTCCCGGCCCCCCGGGCCCACCTGGACACCAAGGAGCAGTTCCCCAAGGCCCACCTGGATTTCATGGGCTGGGTCTCCAACAAGGACCACCAAGAAACATAATTCCGCGAGGGCCACCCCAAGGTGGTCCCCCACCGCCCATCTCAGCACCCTCACCACGGGCTGTAAGGCCCACGGATAACCCATCGCGGCAACAACAGCACCCAGCCGACCTCTCCCTCAAATCCAACGACCTGGATCACACCTTCAACTTCCCCGCCCCAAGTACCCCCGCGCTGCCAGTTTCCCCCGATCCAGCGGCGCCCCCGCCAAAATGGACCTCCCCGCGCCCCGCCCCAACCCCCGGCGCGCCTGCGAACAAGTCATCCCCGCTCGATAACCCCAACTGGCCCCTTGCGGCACCCCTTCCGCCACCCCCGCCTCCAGTCATGAACAAGTCCCTGCCGCCCCCACCGCCTCCGCCGGGGATGCAGATCCCCGCAGCGAGCCACTCGCATGGGTGGAAAGAGGGCGGCGATGAGTGGAGCCTGGAACCGCCGCCGCGGAATCCGATGAGGCCGGCCTCGCCCATGACCCGAACGGCGTCACCCGTCGGCTTGGGTGTTTTGGACAGGGATGTGGCTCAGCCGAGAGCTTGGGAAGGTTACGGGGCGGCGCCGATCCCGGCGGATAAGATTGGCGTGGCGTTTATATGACGGGCGCGATATATCCTTTTTTTTCCTCTTTTTTGTTTGCTTGTGCAATGGCACTGGGAGAGGCCTCTGAAGCTGCACCTCAAATGGCTTTGATGGCCGGCTAGGTATTACGGATCTACTGGGGCTGGATAGAATTTGGCGGGTAGATAGATTGAAGGACACATGGGGTACTATCATTGCATACACGAAGTAGACACTTCATGGACGGGGATGGGGAGAATAATCATAATGAACTTTTCATGATCATAAGCAAGAACTCGAGCATCGCGCGATCTTTGGCTAGATTTCCTGGGGTATGTAGCACATACTCGTAGTTATGGTAGTTATGGTATGGCTTCGGGGAGATTAGTATTACGAGTGCGACTCAAATTGGGCCTTGGCCGGCTTCAATCGCAAACTCGGCAGGTGTGATTCGTCCAAGGTTGGTAGTTACATCCGGGCACATGCTTGTACATCATGTGCGCCATGCTGCAGGCATCCCGCGCGGGTGCTTCCAGACCCCGGCTCGTTCCGTGGACTTGGGACGGACGGACTGGCCCGACGGCCAATTACTATGTGTAATGGCAAGCCGAACGAACAAATGCTATTATCTCACATGTATGGAGCAGCACACACTCTTGTGGTGGTTGGAGGCTGTGAGCTAGTACGCTTGTGTGAAGGTGGGGTGGGGGGAAAACATACATAAACATTTGGAAAGGTGGAAAGCGGGGCAGGAACAATTTCAATTTTAGCTTAGCGTCTTATCTCTCAGAGTTTAAACTTTCTCCCCTCTCGACTTGTGTTCCTCCTCAGCTTTCTTCTGCTGCGCAATCGCAACATCGTCCTCCAGCTATAACGTCCACAAATCGCACTGACAGCTCGACATCCATCGGGCTTGCGACACACTCCTTCCTCGCTCTCTTCCCCTCCGTGTCTATGACGAACATCGCCATTCAGGCTCTTACCAACGGAGATCTCAGGGCACATCGGCGCATGTGCCGCGCAAGCACTTAACATAGCAGGCGACTTTGAGTCTTTGCGCTCTGCTACTGGTGACGAAGAAAGACTTGGCTAAGAGATTTTATTGGAAAAAAAAGTGATTCTTTCACTTATTGAAAAACAACAAAAAAACACAACCGAAACGAAGCGGAGCCGAACGAACTATACTCTATACTCGCTCGGAAACTCGGTTCGGATATTCCTAATCTTCAACCGGAGCTAACAGATCGAGTGGTTGGGGACAAGGGGCTCTTTGAGATCAAGACCGACCACATCGATAGCGACGAGACGACAAGGAAGCGCGCGACCATGATCCAAGTCGGCGACCCCACCAAGGATGCCGGGCCGGTATTGGACCCCGTCGTCAGCGAGACCGAGGCCGGCGCGCCGGACGAGGACGACCTCGTGCGCCAGGGCCTCCAGGACCTCGAGACGAAGCCGGTGCGCTGGTACTCGTACCTCACGACGGTCGAGTTCTGGGCTGTCCTCCTCCTGGGCCAGCTGCTCGCGCTGTGCATTACGGGCACCAACACCTTCAGCTCCCTCCTCGCCACGGCCGGTACCAACATCCCGTCCTTCCAGGTCATGTTCACCTACGTGCTCCTCTCGCTCGTCTACACCCCCGTGGCGCTCTACCGCATGGGGCCGCGCGAGTGGGGGCGGGTGGCTGTGAAGCACGGGTGGAAGTACTTCATCTTCGCGTTCCTCGACGTGCAGGGGAACTACTTCACGGTCCTGGCGTACCGGTACACGAACATCCTCTCGGCGCAGCTCATCAACTTCTGGGCCATCGTCTGCGTGGTGGTGGTGTCGTTCCTCCTCCTCCGCGTGCGGTACCGCCCCTTCCAGATCGTGGGCGTGGTGGTGTGCTGCGGCGGCATGGGGGTCCTCCTGGCGTCGGACCACGTCAACGGCACAAACGGCGGTCCCGGTTCCAACATGCTCAAGGGCGACCTGTTCGCGCTGGTGGGTGCCACGTGCTACGGGCTCAGCAACGTGTTCGAGGAGTTCCTCGTCAGCAAGAGGCCCGTGTACGAGTTCCTGTCGTTCCTGGGCCTGCTGGGGCTGTGCATCATCGGCGTGCAGGCGGCCATCTTCGACCGCGACTCGATCCGCGACGCGGTCTGGACGGGGCCCGCGGTGGGCTACGTCGTGGGCTTCACGCTCGTCCTGGGACTGTTCTACTCGCTCGTGCCCGTGCTGCTGCGCGTGGCGTCGGCGGCCTTCTACAACATCTCTCTGCTGACGGCCAACTTCTGGGGCGTCATCATCGGGATCCACGTGTTCGGGTACGCCATCCACTTCATGTACCCCATCGCCTTCGTGCTCATCGTGCTGGGGCTCGCGTGCTACTTCCTCTCGGGGAGCGCGCTGGGCGAGTCGAAGAAGCCGTGGCTCGGGGAGAATCAAGAGGGGGGCGTGGACGGGGTCGGGACGGCGAAGCGGAAGGCCCTGAGAGTCGCGAAGAAGGCGCAGCTGGGGGGGAGTGCGGTGTGAGGAGGGGAGAAGCTGAAGTCTTGGGGAGGAGAGAAGCAGAGGGAGGTGTCTTTTGGCAGGAGAGCGGCGCGATGTGCTGGAGTTGTGACTTATTTACATGGAATAGTTTGGGGCAATGGGCCTAATTGAACTCGGATCTCTCGGGTCTCTAGGTCGGAGATGCTTGGGCATGCGCCCTCTGTTAAGACGGTATTGTACCTGTAGAACCGGCTCCTGGCCCGAAGGATCCGGGTTTGGATAGGCTGTTTTCAATTCGATATTAAGACCTAACTTTGTGCACGTAATGTTCCTCTGATCCCCCCTGTCCCCGCAAAAGTTCTGGGACATGCAGCACAATGGAGCTTTCCTTTCGCCTGTCGTGGTCGTCCCTAGTTGTACAATTGTGAGTACACTACTAGTACGCTGTGAACCGGTTAGTACTACTATGTCGCCTTCCCGTATTAGCTATTAGCGTGTGGAAAACATTGAAAATATTCTAGATCTGCAATGTCCAAGATAAGGTTAAGACGGATCTCGCTTCCAGAGTATGGCTTGAACTCAGTGCAACTATGAGTACTGTGATTGATAATACGAAGTACCTTCGTACCAGCCAAGGCGGGTTGCCCCTGCCGTCCGTGGCCCCGATGTGGCGCCGGGCGGCGGCCAATTTGAATACTCCGAAGGTGCACCCCTACAAGTACTATTATTAATGCGTACTCCGTACAGCCATGTGCACATGTATTAATACCTACTTACTTGTACTACAGTACGAGGGCAGGTATTAAGAATAATTCTCGTTTCAGTGCCAGCACCTCCCACACCAACTCCTGGCCCAACATAAAGTACGAATACTTGTTCGAGTTAGACTACCTATCCACTATGAAAAACTAACTGAATGGAGCGGCCTACCGGTGACCCGGAGGTGGCCCGCTCCTCGCGCATTGCCCTGAACCATGCCTAGATAGGCAAGTCACCACGAGTTTCCACCTTGTGTCTGCGGGGCAATCCTTCCAAAGCGATCCCGAAGAACGCGACCCAAACTCGGATTCGAAGCACTAATACGAGGATTTTACATGTGAGCCGTCGCGGAAGGGACGGGACTGGGCAGTTCAAACGTGACGCAAGTAGGTGGAAATGCTTTTGTTCCCTCGAGGTATTAGGTAGGTGTGCTCGGGATCTTAATACTTCCCGCCGGGAACTGCTACGACTCCTGATAGGGCGCTACCTTATCCTTGTGCGGCAGCCTTGATCCTTCCGCCGTTCCTTCGCTACTTGAGGAAACCATGGGTCGATCGTGCCAAGATGTAGGAGTGTTTAGTATTTTTAGGTTCCATTTATCCCATCCGCACTCTCCGGCAGCCACGTCGCGGCTCCTCGCCTGTTCCCTTACTCTTTTTGTCAATGTGGCATAGCTCTTTGCTTCTTCTTTCTCCCTCTCTCCCAGCCATCCCGATTCCATGACGAAGTGGCTCAGGAGGACGACAAAGATGAACAGGCGCGCCGAGTAGAAAAAACCCCCAATCTCCTCGACAACATCCCAGAAGATAAAAAAGGAAGCCGACATGCTCTGCCGCTGGCATGGCTTCATCCCCGGGAAACGCTTCGCCCCCGTCACCATCCTCTTACTCCTGGCGCTCGTCGTCTTCTTCCTCTCGAGCCCCACGCAGCTGCCCGACCTAACGAGCCTACCCGACCTAGGAGACGATGTGCGCATTCCTAAACCGGGTACGCCGGCAGTGACGAGCCCGGCGTCCACCGTTGCCGTGGAACCCGAGAGCGAGCCGGAACTGCCGCTGCCGCCGAAGAGGACGCCGGCGCCGGGGAGCACCACGAGCACGAGCTTCATATACCCGGACCCGGAAGGACTGGTGCTGTCCAACAAGAGGCCCGTCCTGGAGTCGCCCGACGGCAGGTCCACCCTCACTCTCCAGCGGGATGGGAATCTCGTCCTCCGGTCCCGGGGGGCGGACGGATCCCCCAACATACTATGGTCCACGGGAACCGGGAACCCACACGCGCACGCGGCCGGGGCGCGCGTGAGCATCACCGCCAGGGCCGGCGACCACATGGTCCTCGAAGTAACCGCGCCGATAGATGGCGGGGAAGAGGTCCTCTGGCACAGCAACCTCGTCCCGGCCTGCACCCCGCATGCGCGCACGAACTCCAGCAGCAACACCCTCCATGCCGGCCGCCTCGAGCTCTCCGGCTCGGGGAGGCTGACGCTGGCCGGCGCCTGCGACCTCTACGTCCCGACCTCCGAGCGCGAGGAATCGCGGTCCCTGGCCGTGATCCTCTCCGGCGCGTACAAGCGCGGCGCCTGTGCGCAGATACCCCTTGGTTACGCCTCGTTCTCGGCCATCGACGTCTTCGCGAGCGTGTTCTTCGAGGACTCGGACGACGGCGCGAAGGCGGGCATCGAGGCGGAACTGAGGGGGTGCTACGGGGATGCCCTCCGCTCGGTGGAGGTGAGCCCCGCGCCGGAGGCAGCAGAGGAGGATCTGGACAGGCACGACGGGAGGGAGCTGGAACGCTGTCACGAGGCGGTCAGCGGGATGAGCGGGAGGCTGGAGAGTCTCTACGACGCGGGGAGGGCGTGGTGGGAGTGGAGTGTCAGGAGCGGTGTCCTCCACGATACGGTGCTGGCCATGCGCGCGGACGTGCCGTTTGGTCGCGAGGGGGAGGCACCCGGGTTCAGGGCGCTTGAGGAGCTGGCGGGGAAGCTGGTGGTCGTGAGGGATCCCGGCGCTGGTTACTTGTTCTGCCCGCGCATGACGGGCGGCGTCGGCATCGGTATGTTCCATCACCCGTCTCCCATTTCCTAACCCCTACCGTTGATTCTGTCTTCTCTTGTTACCTATTTCTTGCGCAGCCCCCTCCCTGGACTTGCTCCCAGTCTAACTCGGCAACAGCGGCCTCCGAGTATATCACCTATGGCACCCCCGCGTCCATGTCCCACTACCTAAACCTACATGCCACCCTCCCCTCCGTCCTCCCGCTAGCCTTGGGGGCTCACGGCACCGCCCACCGCGACTTCTCCGGCTGTGGTGTCGTCCCCATGGGGCCCCGGCTCGAAGACTGTCCCTCGCCGGTGCCCTGCGCCGTCGAGTGCCTCGTCGCGTGGTATCTCGACAGTGTGGGCGTTGACCTCGAGGTCGACTGGTGGGAGACGGGGTGAAGCAACCCGCCGTTGTATAGACATGTGTTTTCCTCAGGAGACCTTCTTCTATTTTGGCAATGAGAGGGGGGAGTACAAAAGGCGTTTTGGGTATCATGATGTTGGATATATACGGCGTTCTAGGTAGCGTCGCTTCCATGCCTCTCGGCTATGGGGCTATGCTTTTCTTTCTTCTGTTTAGGATGTATTACATACGATTTTACGAGGATATCCATAGCAGGATAGAGTAGGCCTCGGGCTCCATTTACGCGGTAATAGGAGGCGGGAGGTCGTTCCACCTACCCTTACATTCAAACTTAGCAGGCGCCGTGAAGCATCAAAATGGGCGGGCGTCCCTGGAAATAGAAGCCCGACATGTGGAAAGTCGGATTGCATCGGTACCGGTCTTGCCCCACGCCGGTGCGCTCTTGGCTCTTTATTTGATTTCCCTCCCGTATCCCCTAAAAAGGCTCACGAGCCGTGGTCTGCTTATAAGCCCGCGAGAATGCGTGTAGTTCGTCCTTGTCGCCTAAACGAGCGTCATAAAACGGACCTCATCGTTAGATTAGCAGGTAGCACGGCCTTCTAGGTATTTTCCAAGACTGTGCCAGTCAGGGCGAGCGGATAGGGCTCGGTGTCCATTCTGTATCTACAAGTAAAGATCGTCTCCATCGATTCACTCATCAGACCACTCTCCTACTAATCTATACTTCGGAGATAAGTACAGTATCCATACCCTCTCCCCCCTCCCCCGACAGTACTCCAGTCTCGGACCCGACATTGTGGTCCGAGTGACATGGGGTACATTACCGCCCGATGGGCGATGCGACGATAAACGCATGAAGTGAGCGGCAATCAGATCAAAGGAGAGTGCCGGATCTAAGCCTCTCAGGGCGCCGCCTTTCGGATCACTACCCCGGAACAGGGCCTCATATCCGTCTCAGCCTCCGGGGTTAATGTCGCTGGCTCGCGTGGGAAGTCCCCTTCGGCAATCCGGCAAGGAGAGCCAAAAAGAGAAAAAAAGGAAAGAAAATGCGAAGAAACTCTCAGCTTTGTCCTCGTCCCATCCATATGATGTGCACATCAACCTAAGGGACTTCTAATACCGCCCCGGGACCTCAGCTCACTTCTCATCGCGATTCCTGTGTGGGAATTATACGAATCAGGTAGTGATATGTATTATTAATAGATCCGTCATGCCAGGACCAAAACGAGGTACAAGTGTTAGTCCTTCCTGCTCGTAAAAAAATCTCTCCCGCGGTGCTTGTTTTGACAGGGACAAGGGTCGAGACCTGAGCTCCCGAGTGTCTCACAAACGCCTTTGCCAAGAGCTGCCCCTCCCACCTCCCCTTGTTCGAGAAATCCTTCCCGCACAAAAACCGGGGAGAGGGAAAGGCATGGTCTCGAGGTACGGATCATAAGAACTTGGCCATGTCCCAGCGGGCTTGGCATGCGTTTCTGGTGGGCATCATTTCGCCGAGTTCGATGCGACTAGAAACGCACCGGCCCGTGGGGGTCGGAAGAATGCAGGGTCCCTCCGCCGGCAGCCGGAGCATTTCGCTCCACCTCGTCATGGGCACGTCGTAGGTTTTGGCCAGAGGAGGAAACGATCCGAAGAAGTTTTCAAAAAGTTCCCCCTCCTGATCCTGCAACTTAACAATACCGGACCTCTTTATTCAGGAACCTGATCAGTAGTAGTCGGTCTCTGGAACCCGGTTTGTTTCCTGATACGCGACGTATATGCGAATCTTGTTGTCCGACTCTCCCTTAAGTTAAGCCCGCTGGGCAACACTTAGTCAGGTTGACGTCGTGCTTGTCGCATGAGACCTCTCAAGGTGCGACTCGCGCGCGAATAGGCATCTGCGCTCTGTGGGGTCTCTCCTCCTTTCATATCCGCGCTCGTACGGGGTAGGTATTATGGTGTGTGACGATACGCCGGGCGTCGCGGCTTGGCATGAAAGTGATTCGTCGGGGAGAGAGATGAGGTGATAACCCGCGTGAGGCGCCGCCAGTTGTAAGTCGCGAGTCGCGAGTCATGGAAGGCGGACACTCCATGTATTAGCCAGTGGCGTGGCTTCACTTGCACTGTGAGGACAGTCGCCAAGAAGCTACTCGTACCTCCGATCTCATGTTGTTCGAGTGATACCCGTCCCTCAGTTCTGCTTCGTACTTTACAAGTACTAGTAGCTCACTTGATACATATAGAGCACAAGCTAGCTGCAAGAGCTCGAAGAGGCGTTTGGGCTAATAGAGCAGCATGAAAAGGGGATGACGGAGAAGAACCTCTCAACTGTAGGCAACCATAGCTCCCAGGGTAATTCCTGTCGTAAAAGCACACGCACGTTAAAAGGCGAGCGTGTAGAGTCGAAAGGGTCTCCCGCTTTGAGACAGCGATCCGGGGTCAAGCGGGTAGCTCCTGCCGCTCCGGAAAAAAAGAAGACGAAAAAAAAATCGAGGTTAGAGTTTGAGACAACGGCCGTTACCCGCCCTCGTGCCTGGCGGGTTCCGCGGGAAGATCGGTCCCGAGGGACTCTCCCGCAAAAACACAAAGGAACATCAGACGAATTTATCGAGGAACCTAGAGCCTATATCTTACCCGGAAGAGGCATTATGAGGACGGCATATCGTGGGATGACTTCTCTCTCCAGGAAGTGGTTACCAGCTGCCGGTACGGACGGCCTGATAATCTGGCACTCCCCCCCCCCCCGAAGAGTAACGTTCCAACGTGGTTTCATGCACAGGCAGTATGGGCCTCCTCATCGTGCAGCGAAGATCAGGTTTGGGCTTTTTTGCGGCCTGGGTTCGCTGTGCGGCAGGGCGGTTCCTCGCCTTCTAGAGTCTGCATCGGCCTAGGATCGACCTGCGCGCCGGAGTGGGTTGCGAAAATGGTGGTCACAGGACGGAGTGCCGGACGCCAGCCTGTCGCTCCCTCCTTTGGCTGCATGGGAAAAAGCAGGATGAGATTTGCGGCGCAGGTACCCGACACGCAGCCAGGGCCTTGCTGAACTCTCTCTCTCTGTTTCGGTGGGACAAGAGAGCTCAGGTGCGACCCATGCATGGGTCGTGGCCATGGGCAGACGGCGGCTCTATAAAGGAATAGATTCAACTAGTACTGAGTAGAAGTTGGTCGTATACCGGACCAGCGCGGTTGATTTCGGAGCGCGGAGATAACCATGAAATATCGGGGCTGTCCTCATCAGCTTCGGACTATGTTCCTTTAGTAAGCTATTAATACACTGGCACAAGTACTTGTATACGAGTACGGCCATTATGGCCAAGCAAGCCCCTCAATCGGAGACCGGCGACGGCGTGATGAGTGGATCTTGGCTCGTCGAGATTACATCACTTTAATAATAATTTGTACAACTGGTACGGTACTCGTACCTGTCCCCTCAGCTGAGATCCATTATATACCAACTACATCACGATTTGCGAGGAACAAGCAGGCGGTTTCCGCTTCCGGTACAACGGGCGGCACCTGGTTGCAGGGATATACATTCTACCTGGTCAAGCTCATCACTCATCAACATGGAAGGAAGGAGGGATGGGGGTCCAGCCCAAGCAGGTATTTCCACCCCGTACCAACTACGGCCATATGGCCGCGAGGAAACAGCAAGGCCAACGAAAGCAACGAGCTCAGGTATCTTCATCTGGAATACTCGTACTTTTTTTTGGTCGTATTTAGCGCACATTCGAATACCCCACAATCGTTCAACGCAATTCAAAGGTACGAGTAGTTCCAATATTATGGAGTAGGATTCACAGCACAAGATCAATCCATGAGTGTGGAGACCGGAGATATATGGTGGGCCACCCCTTTACTCAATAATACGTACGAGTAATACGGAGTACTCGTACTATTACTATTACTACTACGTACAAGAACGAGGACCATGCCCCGGGCCCCGGGTACGAGTAGACATCCATGATATTAGGGCGACACTTCCGGTGAGAATTGAGAAATGAGAGGCGAGAAATGGCGAACTGGCGACAACGGCCGACTATCGGAAATGTAATTACCCTTACTCTATTGCCCGGAAATGGGACGTAATTTCTATCCACCCATCCATGATCCAGCATATGCCCCGTCTCATCACCCCCATCTCGCCCCCATCGGGCCATCACCCCAACGCCGGCCGCCTCCCCCGTTGTACTTGTCCGAGTAATACTTGTATGCTCAGTGTCGTTCCATCTAGGCATTTGGGCCAAACCCGCAGTACTCGTGCTTGTACTCGTATACTGTGTCGTAAAGGGCGCCGCCGTGGTAAGAACTGCCACCAGCGCGGTCGCTCGTCATCATGTCTCGACCGCTTCAGCCCGGAGGACTGGGATGACAACCCACGAGTAGGTCGGCAAACCCCGGCCGTGCCTCGTGCTTGCATGTATTTGTCACCACTTCTCGTAAGAATGGATGCTCCCGTTCACCCGCGAATACAAGTACTCGTACAAATGTTAATGTCAGGAGCCTGGGGCAAGGGAATCCTAATCCCTTCACGCTCAACGCCAGTCACCCGCCCTCCTCCCAGCAGGGTGACCCCACGAGGAAGAGGTACTGTGCGGTATATTGCAGTACCATATGTATCCGAAGTCCACCAAAAGACGCCGCTGAGTGCAGCACCTTACCTCTAAAGCCCCTTGTAATACTCCCCTGTACCAAAGTACAAAGGCCTATAATAATCAATTCTTGGCGTTGGCGTTGCTCCTACCCTACCAAGCGGACAACCTGCCTTGATGGACCGTCATTTGTCTTGGCTTGGACCTTCTGGCTACTCCCAATTACACCCTCGCTCTTTCCTTTCTTGGGAGACCCCCCCCTCCCCGTTCTTCACTCCCACCCACCCAGAGCCCACCTTCCGTCCGAAACCCCATTAATTTTTTCTCTCTTCCCCATCCGTCATCCCCTATCGCCAACCACAACCAGGCAACCTCTCCACTTGGCCAAGGCCTTCCAACACCTCTCCTTCTCCCTCAGTTAATTTTTTTTATCCCTTTCACTTCCATCAACCGAGCAACCTTGGGGATTTCATCGAGCTCGACAACTTCGCCTACCAACTCCGAAAGCGCAGTCGCCAAGACTCTACCAGTCGAGAGTCTTCGCGCATATTCCCTCAATATCCCGCGTTCCACGTTACTCGGTGCACCCGCATCCATCGCGAGTCTACTTTCTTCCTCTGTCGAAGGTTAATATTGTGCGTGCCATCTGGCTTCCATAACGCCCCAGGAGACACTGGTTTTGCTGGTCCAATCTGCGCGCGGTTTTGCGGTCATCTTTGTTTTTCTGCCTCGTTTCCACCATCACTCGCAGCCGCCTACCCGAGATGTTTTTTTTGCGCGACGGCCTCGGCTACCGAGGTCGTGTGGCATACATAGCCCATACCTGCACATCACTGCCTGATCTCTATCGAATCCCGTGCCACATTCAGCTAATGCCGTTTTGACCTGATAGAAGCTTGTACATTTCATTCCTATTGAGCCGGATAACGCAGCTCTTTGTTCGGGTCGTCCATATTTTTTTATCTCTTAAAACGCCAAAAATGTCATACTACGAGTCGTCGTCGTCGTCGAACGGGCAGTGGCCTACTAACCAGAATACCTGGGACCACCAAGTCCCTCCCACGAGGGGCGGTATGTTTTCACCGCCCTTGACGCCCTATCTATAGCTTGACTCCTAACACCCATGCTTCTCAGGCGCGAACGGACCGACTTCGCAGGACGAGTTTGCTTTCTTCTACCAGTTTGATGGTACGCGACCACCATCCCCGAAACCCTCTTCCCATGCTGCGCTGGGAATCACCGTCATCGCGTCGTCTACCCATCAATATTGCCCTCGGGCCGCATATAGTAGTGGCTGGTCATCTGCTGACATGCAAATACAGAGGTTGACAGGGCTTTCGACAATCTCTCGAAGAGCGGAAAGTCATACGGTGCATCGGGTCGGCGTGAGTACTAGTGTCCATCTCTGAAGGAGCCACCTCATTTCGCCTTGGGCCGAGGCAGGCTTCGCTCGTGAGAAGGCTTATGTGGCGCGAGTCCGTTGATACCATCGGAAACTGATGCCATATCCCTGTGTTAGATTCCCGTGGGCCCACCATCATGGCTGGTCCCCGACAACCCCACGGCTCCGACTACGGCGGTGAGGGCCCCCGTGGCCATCCGCCTTCCAACATCCAGGGCTTCTATGCCAACCAACGCCACCAGCCCTCTCGCGGGTCCAGCGAGGCGGAGCAGATGATGCAGGCAAAGAGACGGATGGCAGCACAGCGGGAACGAGAGCTTCGAAACCTGCACACGGAGCAGCAATACCAGCGAAGTAGGCCTCCCTCGACTGTATAGCACAAGAACACCTATCTCGAGAAATACCCAGATACAAGCACAAAGAGAAAGAAATGTATAATTCAGGGCCCGGAGCACTAGCACTCCTCGCATCACCATACCCTCCGCGTCGCGCGATTTCTTTCATCATGTTGCTCCCCCAACACACCGTCCGAATTCACTCGTGTAGATCATTTGTCTGGACTGGGACCTGGGACCAAGGCTAACCATCATTCGCGTGTAGCTGCTCTCCCCGATGTCTCCTACGTCCCCAAGGGCATGTCCGAGGAGGAAACACGAGAGTTGATTGCCCGCCAGCGGAGTGCCCTCTACAAGGAGGGTCCCTTCGCCGAGAAGAACGGCTACGTTGATGAGAATGGCGTCATCCGGCCCGGAATTCCCACCCATAGCGGACCTGCGAGCCTTCGTGGCGCCTCCCCTGCGACCTATGACCTCGGCCGCAACCTCCCTGGTAACCCCGAGAGCGCTTCCATTGCCGAGTCTGCCCAGAACACCGCCCAGGAGGTCGCATCCCGGCCCAATAGCACCACCAGCCCTCAGTCGAACTCGACCAACAGCAAGGCTGTCTTCGACAGCACTATTGGTCAGCCAGCGAACCGCACCAGTACCTCATCCCCTGGCGGCTCTCCTCCTCGGCAGGAGCTTCCCGGCGCACCCAAGAGTGGACAGAGCGGTGGCGCAACTGTTGCTCCCATCGGAACTCGCCCCTCGGGAACTCCCGTTACCAACTCGTCCGCGAAGCGATCGACACCGCCCCTAGCTTCTCCTGGCAGCTGGGGACGTAGCGGCTGGCCTCAGTCTTCTGGTCTGGGAGGACAGGCCAGCGTCTGGGCTTAAACTTGTCTATACGTCGCCGTTCGAACCATCGAGCCGTCTTACTCTCGATGACTATTTGATAACAATACCGGGCAATTTTCGTACATGCATTCATTTGGACGGCGCAAGGAAACCCATAAATGGGGTAGGGGAGGGTTGAGGTGTAGGTCGACTGCTGTTTTGTGTTTGTCTTTTTTTTTTCTCTCTATTTGGCGACGGGCTGGTGCTTTTGGCGACGGGCAGGAGAGGTGCAAGGGAAAAGGACTGAGCGGGCACTTTCGACGGGCAAAGGCATATGCGGAGGAGTTCATGTTTCTGGGGTATTTTGTCGCTCACTGGTAAGTTTCAACGGCACGGAGTCGAAAGCATGGATACGGAGTGTGCTTTCATTTTGGGCAGTCGCTTGTCAGATACCCGGAGGTGGAGAAGCAAGGGGCGGTCGAGCAGCAAAAGTTGCTATCCGGTGCTGGTGCCAGGTGATTTTCTGGGCTCGGGGATGGGTGCTTCAGCTTTGGTATTAGAGGCTCGGAGAGCGAGTCCGTCCGACACTACGAACCGCTGCTCTCGATTCGGTCAAGCACCGGCGCGAAGTATTCAGTTCGGACTGGGCCTCTTCGGGCGAGGAGAAGATGAGTATGAAGCGGGGTTTGCGGAGTCACGAGCACGCCTGATTTCTGGACAGTTTGGGGCCGATCCGGGGTTTTTCTTTCTTTTGCTTATCTTTGAATTGTTGAGGCTGGCTGCGGGTCGGAGTTTTGCTTTCTACACCATGTCCATTTGCTTGAAAATGATCTTGGTAATACTAGGTGGTAGCTCAGGGGATAGTGGTCACACAGGGTGAGACGGCGAATGCAAATTCGGAGCACGAAGGGGAATGGTTGGGACTCGGTTTGGGATAGGGATTGGGATATATTCTGGTG